>SZWC01010039.1:70293-92293 GCA_023375785.1 Penium margaritaceum
CCTGGGTGTGGAACCGGATCCCGCACGGAACGCTTGCCCCAGAAACCACACCGTTCAAGCTCTTCTTCGGTTGTCGTGCGGATCTCAGTCAGGCCGTGGTGTGGGGCACCATGGCCACTGTTCACCTTGCGCCCCCTTCTCGGTCCGGCAAACTTGACCCGCCTGGCCGTCTTTGTGTCACGCTTTGCGTCGCTCCTCGGTCTCGGGCGCATCGCTTTTGGGATCCTGTTGCGCATCGCATCATTGAGTCCCGTCATGCCCGCTTCTTTTCGCACTTGACGTACAGTACGTTCCGTGCAGATCGCACTCCTCCCCCTTCATCCTCTGCCACAGCCTACTCTGCGGATGGCCTTGTCTGTGTCGGGTCCCCGCCGGTTCCCGCGCCTCCTCTCGAGGCATCTGGCCCCATTCCCACCCCCCTCATTCACTCTGTCCACCTTCCCGCCACATCAGTAGCTTCTCCTCCTTTGCCTCATCCGCTTGTCCCTCCGTCCTCCCTCCCCATTCCCCCTCCCGTCCCCCCCCCTCCTATCCCGTTGGCCTCGTCACCCCCTACCCCACCTCCTCCCGCCCCCGCCGCCTCACCTGCCGTCCCATCCCTGGCGACCCCTTCCGTCATCCCTCTAGTGCCCGCGCCCGTGTTAGCATCCACCGCGCTCCCGGTGCCCCCCGCACCTACTCCCGTGCCGTCGACCCATCCTCCGTGCTCGTCTGCGGTGTCTCCCCCCTCCTCCCTCCCTTTGACCCATCGTCGTGGTGGCCCACTGTCTGTGTCCCTACTTCCCCCCCCTCCCCCCACTTGTCCCTCCCGCTCTGACTGCCGCTCAGATGTTTGGCGACCCTCATGCACTAGTCCCTCCTCGATGTCCTGACCCTGTCCTCATCTCTATCGAGGACGTCCCCAAGGACGATCCCCTACCTCTTCCCCGCCCGGGCACTGCTCCCGTTGTTACCCCTCCCCTCGCCCCTCGTTCACCTCGTCCATTGTTTCCAGCTACTTCTTCTTCCCTCCGTTTGCCCCCTCTGTCTCCACTCCTCAGCGTCCTTGCCCGCGAGACTCTTCCCCCTCTCCCCTCCTCCTCCCCTCGCCCTCCTCTTCTTACCCCTCCCCCTGCCCCCGCTTTGATACCGCCACCTCGTGCCTCTGTCCGCCAGTGTTCCTGGATGCGCGACCATGCTGCATGGACTCGGCCTCCTGTTGTCCCCCCGCCTCTCTCCACTGTCGCCACCCCACCTGCCCCACCCTCTTCCCCCCCGCCTCCCGCACCCCCTCCCGCTCTCCCTCTCCCCCCTCTCCCTCTTCCCTCCACCATCCCGGTGTTGGCTACTCCCCCTCCTCTCTCCCCCGTCTCCTCACGTACACGCTCCCGTACCGCTCGTGCCCTTGCTTTGTTTGGGACCCCTTTTGCTCCCCCACCTCCGCCCCCCCCCCTTGTGCCCTCACCTGCGCTTCCTTCCCTCACACTCTTCTCTCGTGACCCTCCCGCCCCCTCGTCCCCTCCACCCCCCTCGCTTCCGCCTCCGCCCACTTCCGCCCCCACTCTTCCTTCGCCCGTCCCCGCCCCCCCGTCCCCTCCACCCCCCTCACCTCCGCCTCCGCCCCCTTCGCCTGTCCCCGCCCCCTCCCCCCTTGTCCTCTCCGTTCCTACAGCTCTGTCCTCTTCCCCTTCCCTCGCATCACTGTCTGCCCCTTCTGCCCTGTCCCTTGGTCCGGACTTGTGCCCCGTCTCCTCCCCGTCTTCCGCCTCTGGCTCCCGCCCTCTGTGTCCATACACTTTTCACCCCGGTCACGCTCACGGTCGCCACTTCTTTCACCTTGAGTTCCACCGTGCGGTGGATGTTTGCACTGACCACCGCTTCGCCGGCGCCCCCGCGACTGTCGCTCGCGTCCTCGCTGTCACCTCCGCCCCTCCTGCAGCCTCCTCCCCTTCGCTCACTGATGCCTCCGACCCTCTCACTCTCGCCGAGGCCCTGTCCCGTCCCGACGCCGCCGACTGGCATGCGGCGTGCCTGGCTGAGTTAGCTGCACTCTCTGACCACGGCGTCTTGGAGCTCGCTGACCTTCCCCCGGGTCGCAAGGCGATCAAGGCCAAATGGGTTCTTCGTCGGAAGTTCACCTCCACCGGTACGCTCGATCGCTACAAGGCTCGTCTCACCGCCAAGGGATACTCTCAGGTCCCTGGCGTTGACTTCGGCGAGACCTACGCTCCGGTCGGTCGGTTTACCACGAGTCGCGTCGTCATCTGTGTGGCCGCCTCCTTCCAGTGGGAGCTTCACCAGATGGATGTCAACAATGCCTTTCTTCATGGCCGCCTCGATGAGGAGCTGTACATGGTGCAGCCTCCCGGTTTTTCCGACGGCTCCGCGAAGGTGTGTCGCCTCCGTGGGGCGCTTTACGGCCTCCGCCAGTCCCCTCGTTGTTGGAACGAAGAGCTCACCTCCACCCTTGTATGTGGCGGCTTCCGTCCCAGCCAGTCTGACCCCTCCCTCTTCATTGGCGGCACCTCCGTGGTGCTTGCCTTCATCTTGGTGTACGTTGACGACCTTCTCATCACCTCACCGTCCTCCACTGCGATCGTCGAGGCTAAGGGCCTCCTCTCCTCGATGTACCGCATGAAGGACCTCGGCCTCGCCACCATGTTTCTCGGGATGCAGCGCGAGCGTCTCCCTGGCTGTCTCCTTGTTCACCAGGAACGATATGTCCTTACTCTTGTCGACCGTTTCTCGTCCATTGTCGACCTGTCGCGGCCTCTCCCCGCGGCCTCCTCCCCCATGCCGCCAGGTACACAGCTAGCCCTCCGGGTCGCCCACGACACGACGTCTGGCGAGCTCGAGTCCGCCGTCGCCTTTCGTTCCATCGTTGGGGCTCTCACGTACCTCGCCGGCACCACCCGTCTGGACATCGCCTGTGCGGTGAACGTCCTCGCCCAGTACGCTCGAGAGCCCCGCACGGCTCATCTCCGTGCGGCCGCGTATGTCCTGCGCTATGTCCTTGGCTCTGCCCGGACTGGCCTCGCCTTCTCGGCCGTCTCGGGTGTGCCGCTCCTTGAGGGCTATGCTGACAGCGATTTTGCCCGTGACGCGAACGCTCGGAGCCGCAGTGGCTTCGTCTTCCCTCTCGGTGCCGCCGCCATTTCCTGGCGCAGCGGCAAGCAAGGTTGCGTTGCTCGCAGCACGGGCGAGGCTGAGTACATGGCCCTGGGTAGCGCGGCCCCTGAGGCTGTGTGGCTCCGCCGCCTTCTTGGCGAGTTCCATCTCCCCACGCCACCCGTGCCCCTATACACTAACAGTGAGAGCGGTCTGGCAATCTCCAGGAATGCAGGTGCACTTCATCGTCGCACAAAGCACATCAATGTCGAGCACCACTACGTCCGCGACGTTGTTGCCTCTGGCGACGTGTGCCTGCGGTTCATTTCTGCGGAGTTTCAACTTGCTGACTTCCTCACTAAGGCCCTTCACCAGCCCGCCTTTGCCTCCAGCATCGCTGCAGTCGGTCTTCGCACCTTGCTCCCGGCTGACTGACTCTCCTCCCTCCTCTTCCTCCCTCATCCCCTGCTGCTACCCAGGTTTCTTCGGTCATTCGCTCGATGACCGTCTACCTGCTGTTCTCCTACCCCCCTCTCCCTTCGTTGTGTGCAGGCCGTGTCCTCTGTCCTCCCTCATTGCCACCGCCCCTTGCCGCCGGCTCGTCTCGCTCCTCGGTTCCTGCCCATGCCCCTTGTCGCCCCCCCCCTCCCCGTCTTTTCCCTCTCCCTCCTTGCTCTTGTCTGTTCTATGCCACTACTCGGTCATGTGCAGGTCCCTGATGCTCTCGCTGTGGTGCCTTGTCTTGGGGGCGTGCGTCGCCGAGGAGGACCGCCACCAGAGGTCTCTGATTCTCCCCATCCTCGCCGCATGCGTCGGGACTACCGCTCGTCGCCGTCGGGCGCTCCTGGCTGGGGCGTGGCGACTGGGGGCTCCTGGTCGGGTGCTTCTGGCTGGGGGCTGCTGGTGGGCGCTTCGATGGCGCGCCTCTGCTGGGGTGCTCCTGGTGTGGTCCTCCTGGTGGGATGACGTCAGCAGGGGTGCTTCTCGTCGGGCTGTCCTCGAGAAGTCTCCCTGGCCGCGTTCCTCCTTTACGCTTCTTTATGCCGCGCCCTTCCGCGACGGTGCCGCCTGGCATACTCCGTCCATTGGCGCCTTGTGCCTACCATCTTTCTCCATGCCGTTCTGCGCTGTTGGGGCTTGTGGTGTGATGTTCAAGCTCTTCGCTTGGGACATGCACCCTTGCTTATGCTGTCATGTTAAAGTAGCAAACATTTCTGTGACTACTTGCGTTAGCTAGCCTAGTTTAGTCTCATTTCCTTGTTTTGTGCTAACTTCTTACGAGACGTAGGCCTCGCTGCGTCACCCCGACTGGGGCGCACGAGACATTGTGCGCGTAGACCCTATGCACCCCTTATGTGGTTCGCCACACTTTAGGGCGAACCGCAGTCTGGGGAGCGAGGGCGACCCGATAGGGGTAAGCCTCGCTCCTCCGTCACGCTCACTTCTTTCCACAAAATACAACAATTCTCTCCTCGATCTCATCTTTTCGTCTAAAGTGTTCAAACGCCACCTCCTCTCTCACATTTCTCGAGAGCAACCCCCCCCTCACAATCTCTCGAGAGCCCCGCTCACTCACAACTCTCGAGTGGGACAGTTAGTCCCGCGACTAACTCCCGGCTCCACCCTCCTCAACCCGCTCGCTCTCCATCCTCTCTCTCCCCCACCCCCACTGCATCCTATTTCAATATGTATAATGACAAACATGTTATTTGACAAATATGTAAAATGACATGTAAAATAAGAAACACATATAATGAAAAATTTGTAAAATGAAAAATATGTACAATGACAAATATGTTAAACCACGTATATGTGAAAAGACAATTATATAGAATGAAAAATTTGTAAAAAGAAAAGTATGTAAAATGACGAATGCCTAAGATTTGAAATATGTAAAACTACAAATATATAAAATGATGAATATGTAAAGTGACAAATATGTAATATTACAAATGTTTAAAATGACAAATACATGAATTGACAAAGATGTAGAATTCCAAATATGTTAAATGACAAATATGTAAACTGACATATATGTAAATTAACAAATATGTACAATGAAAAATATTTAAAATGAAAGATATGTAAAATGACAAATATGTAGAATGACAAATATGTAAAAAGACAATGATCTAAAATGAAAAGTATAGAAAATACGGACGGACAAATATAGAAAATGACAAATACGTAAATTGACAAATATATAAAATGACAAATACGTAGAATGACAATCATGTATAGTAGCAAATATGTAAAATGACAGACATGTAAAATGATAAATATGTATAATGACCACTTTATAAAATGAAAAACATGTAAAATGAAAAATATATAAAATGAAAAATATGTCATGAGAAATATATGAAATGAAAAATATGTAAAATGACATATATGTAAAATGACAAACACGTAAAATGACAAATATGTAAATCGATAAATATCTAAAATGAAAAACATGTAAAATGAAAAAAATGTAAAAGGATAAATAGGTATAATGAAAAACATGTAAACTGACAGATAAGAAATGACAAATATGTGAAATGACAAATATGTAAAATGACAAAGTTTAAAATGACAAATATGTAACGTGACAAATATGTGAAATGAGAAATATGTAAAATGACAAAAACATGTAATGACACATATGTAAATGACAAACATGTGAAATGACAAATATGTAAAATGACAAATATATATAATGACAAATATGTCAAATGGCAAATATGGAAAATGACAACTATGTTAAATGAAAATCATTTTAAATGAAAAAAATGAAAATTGACGAATATGTCAAATGACAGATATGTAAAATGACAAATATATAAAATGATGAATGTTTAAAATATAAAGAAAGGAGAGTGTCACATATGAAAAATGACAAATATGAAAAATGAAAAATATATATAATGAAAAATTTGGGAAACGACGAATATATAAAATGAAAAATATGTGGAATGAAGAATATGCAAAAGGACAAATATGTCAAGTGAAAAATATGTAAAAAGTCAAATATGTAAAATGAAAAATACGAAAAATAACAAATAATTAAAATGACAAATATATAAAATGACAAGTGTATAAAATGACAAATGTGTTAAATGACAATATAGGTGACGAAGATGTAAATTGACAAATATGTAAAATGAAACATATGTAAAATGACAAACATGTAATTTGACAAACATGTAAAATGACAAATATGTGAAATTAAAAATATGTGAAATGAAACGTATGTGAAATGAAAAACATGTTAAATGACAAATATATAAAATGACAAATATGTAAAACGACAAATATATAAGATGGCAAATATGTAAAATTAAAAACATGTAAAATGACAACTATGTGAAATGACAAATATATAAAACAAACAAATATGATAAATGACAAATATATAAAATGACAAACATGTATGATGAGAATATATGAAATGACAAGTATATGAAATGACAAATATGTGAAATGACAAGTATATGAAATGACAAATATGTAAAACGAAAATTATGTAAAATGACAAATATGTAAACTGACAAACATATAAAATGACAAATATGTAAAATGACAAACATATAAAATGACAAATATGCAAAATGGAATATACATTGAATATCACATATGTAAATGGAAAAATATGTAAAAATACACATATGAATAATGAAAAATATATAAAATGACAAATATGTAAAATGACAAATATGTAAAATGGCAAATATATAAAATGACAAATATGCAAAATGGAATATACATTGAATATCACATATGTAAATGGAAAAATATGTAAAAATACACATATGAATAATGAAAAATATATAAAATGACAAATATGTAAAATGACAAATATGTAAAATGGCAAATATATAAAATGACAAAAGTGTAAAATGAAAAATATGTAAAATGACAAATATGTAAAATGACAAACATGTAAAATGAAAAATATGTAAAATGACAAAAATATATGAAAAACCAAATATGTTAAATGAAAAATATATAAAATGAAAAATATGTAAAATGACAAATATGTAAAATGACAAACATGTAAAATGAAAAATATGTAAAATGACAAAAATATATGAAAAACCAAATATGTTAAATGAAAAATATATATAATGAAAAATCTATATAATGAAAATATATGAAATGAATTATATGTACAATGACAAATATGTATAATGACAAATATAGAAAATGACAAATATGTAAAATGACAAATATGTAAAATGACAAATATATAAAATGATAGAAATGTGAAATGACAAATTTGTAAAATCATAAAAACGTAAGATGAAAAATATGTAAAATGACAAATATGTAAAATAACAAATACAAGAAATGATAAATATGTAAAATGACAAATGAATAAAATGAAAAACATGTAAAATGACATATATGTAAGATTAGAAATATGTGAAATGAGAAATGTATAGAATGACAAATATGTCAAATGAAAAATATGTAAAATGACAACCATGCAAAATGTCAAATACATAAAATGACAAATACGTAGGAGGAAAAATATATAAAGTGACAAATATGTATAGTAATAAATATTTCAAATGACAAATATGTAAAATGACAAATAAATAAAATGATAAATGATTAAAATGACAAATATGTAGAGTGACAAAAAGGTTGAATTACAAGTATGTAAAATGAAAAATATGTGAAATGACAAATATGTAAAATGACAAATACATATAATTAGAAATGTGTAAAATGACAAATATGTTAAATGAAAAATATGCAAAATAACAAATACATGAAATTACAAATATGTAAAAGGACAAATATAACAAGTGAAAAATATGTAGAATGACAAATTCGAAAAATGAAACTTATGTAGAGTGAAAATTATGAAAATACAAAAATGTGTAAACTGAAAAATATGAAAAATGAAAATGTATCAAATGAAATTTTTATAAAATGACATATACAATGAGAATTGTGCAAAGGGAAAAACATGTTAAATGACAAATATGTAAAATGACACATATTTAAAATGAGAAATGTTTAAAAGGAAAAATATGTTAAAGGACAAATACGTAATATGACAAAAATGCAAACTTACAAAGATGTAAAATGACAAATATGTAAAATGACAAATATGTAAAATGACAGATACATTAAATGACAAATAAGTGAAATGACATGTTTAAAATGATAAACATGTAAAATGACAAATATGTAATATAAAAAACATATAAAATGACAAATATGTAAAATGACAAATATGTAAAGTGACAAATATGTAAAAGGACAATATGCTAAATGAAAAATAAAAAAAATGAAAAATATGTTAAAGGGAAAAACTGTAAAATGACAAATATAGAAAATGACAAATATATAAAATGACAGATACGTAAAATGACAAATATGTATAATGACTAATATGTATAATGACAAACATGTAAAATGACAAATATGTAAAATGAAAAATATCTCAAATGAGAAATGTGTAAAATGACAACTATGTAAAATGACAAATGTACAAAAGGACAAATATATGAAATGACAAATGTGTACAATGACAAATACGTAAAATAGAAGATATTTAAAATGAGAAATATGTAAAAAAACAAATACGTAAAATGAAAAATGTGTAAAACCACAAACATAGAAAATGATAAATGTTTAAAATTACAAATATGTAAAATGACAAATAAATGGAATGAAAAATATGTTAAATGACAAATACATAAAATGATAAATGATTAAAATGACAAATATGTAGAGTGACAAAAAGGTTAAATTACAAGTATGTAAAATTAAAAAGATGTGAAATGACAAATATATATAATGACAAATGTGTAAAATGACTAATATGTAAAATGACAAATATGAAAAATAACGAATACATAAAATGACAAATATGTAAAAGGACAAATACATAAAGTGACAAAAGTGTAAAATGACAAATTCGTAGAATGAAAAATATGTTGAGTGAAAAAAATGTGAATATATAGATGTGTAAACTGAAAAATCTGAAAAAAATATATATCAAAGTACAATTTTGTAAAATGACATATATAAAATGAGAAATGTGTAAAAGGAAAAATATGTTAAATGACAAATATGTAAAATGACAAATATTTAAAATGATAAAGGATTGAAAAGGAAAAATATGTTAAATGACATATACGTAATATGACAAATATGCAAATTTACAAAGATGAAAAATTACAAATATGTCAAATGACAAATATGTAAAATGACAAATATGTAAAATGACAAATGTATAAAATGAAAAATATGTAAAATGATAAATAAATAAATTGACAAATATGTCAAATGACAAATATGTAAAATGACAGATACATTAAATGAAAAATAGGTAAAATGACATGTATAGAATGATAAACATGTATAATGACAAATATGTAATATAAGAAATATATAAAATGACAAATATGTAAAATAACAAATATGTAAAATGACAAACATGTAAAAGGACAATATGTTAAATGAAAAATATAAAAAATGAAAAATATGTTAAATGAAAAATATGTAAAATGACTAATATGTATACTGACAAACATGTAAAATGACAAATATGTAAAATGAGAAATATCTAAAATGAGAAATGTATAAAATGACAACTATGTAAAATGAAAAATATATAAAAGGACAAATATATGAAATTACAAATGCTTACAATGACAAATACGTGAAAAAGAAGATATGTAAAATGACAAATATGTAAAGTATCAAATACGTAAAATGAAAAATGTGTAAAATGACAAATATAGAAAATGATAAATGTGTAAAACTACAAATATGTAAAATGACAGATATATAAAATATAAAATATGTAAAATTACTAATATATAAAATTAAAAATGTGTAAACTGACAAATATGTAAAATGAAAATTATATAAAATGACAAATGTGTAAAATGACAAATGTGTAAAATGACAAATATGGAAAATCACAAATACATAAAATGACAAATATGTGAGAGGACAAGTACATAAAATGACAAATATGTATAATGAGAAATATGTAAAATGACAAATACTTAAAATGACAATTATGTAAAATGGAAAATATATAAAATGAGCAATATTGAAAATGAAAAACATGTGAAATATAAAATACATAAATTGAAAAATTTGTAAAATAACAAATATATAAAATGGGAATTGTGTAAAAGGAAAATGTGTAAAATGAAAAATATATAAAATGACAAATATGTAACATGGCAAATATGTAAAACGACACATATATAAAATGACAATTCTGTGAAATGACAAATATGTAAAATGACAAATGTATAGAATGACAAACATGTAAAATGAAAAATATGTAAAATGAAAAACATGTAAAATGACAAATATATAAAACAAAAAACATGGAAAAAGACATATATATAAAATTACAAATGAATACAATTAAAAAAAATGGAAAATGACCAATTTTTAAATTGACAAGTATGTAAAATAACAAATATGGAAAATGAAAAAAATATAAAATGAAGAATATGTAAAATGACATGTGTATAAAATGACAAACATTTAAAATCACTAATATGTAAAATGAGAAATATGTTAAATAAGAAATATAAAAAATGACAAATATGTGAAATGAAAAATATGTAAAAGGACAAACATTTGAAATGACAAATGTGTATAGTGACAAATACGTAATATAAAAAATATATAAATTTACAAATATGTAAAATAACATATACATAAAATTACAAATATGTAAAATGACGAATACATAAAATGAAAAATATGTCAAATGACAAATATGTAAAATGACAAACATGTAAAATGGCAAGTATGTTAAATGACAAACATGTAGAATAACGCATATGTAAAACTTCATATATCTAAAATGACAAATATGTAGAATGACATGTTTACGGTGACAAATATGTCAAAAGTCAAATATGTAAAATGACGAATATATAAAATGACAAACATGTAAAATGACGAATATGTAAAATAAAAAATTTGTGAAATGAAAAATATATAGAATGACAAATATGTAAAATGAAAAATATGTTAAAGGACAAATATGTAAAATGAAAAATGTATAAAATGATAAATATGTAAAATGACAAATATGTAAAATGACAAATATATAAAATTACAATTATGTGAAATGAAAACTATATAAAATGACAAATATGTAGAATGACAAATATATAAAATTACAAACATGTATAATAACAAGTATATAAAACGACAAATATGTATGACGGCAACTTTGTCAAATGACAACTATGTAAAATTACAAATATGAAAAATGAAAAACATATAAAACTACAAATATTTAAAATTACAAATATATAAGATATCAAATGTCAAGAATTTCAAATGTATAAAATCTCAAGTATGTAAAATGACTAACACATGAAATGAAGAATATGTAAAATGACAAATATGAAAAACGACAAATATATGAAATGAAAAATATGTAAAATGAAAACTATGTAAAATAAAAAATGTTTAAAATGACAAATATGTAAAATGACAAATATGCAAAAGGACAAATAAATGAAATGCAAAATATTTAAAATGAAAAATATGTGAAATTTCAAACATCTGAAATGAAAAATATGTAAAATGAAAAATATATACACTGATAAAAATGTAAAATGACAAATATGATAAATGACAAATATGTAAATGAAAATTGTATGAAATGACAAACGTGTGAAAAAACATATATCTAAAATGTCAAATATGTAAAATGAAAAATATATAAAATGACGAAAGCGTAAAGGAGAAATATGTTAAATGACAAAGTTTTAAAATGACGAATATGTCGAATTACAAAAATGTCAAATTACAAATTATAAATATTGTCGTACATGTAGAATGGCAAATATGTAAAATGAAAAATATGTTAAATGACAAAGTTTTAAAATGACGAATATGTCGAATTACAAAAATGTCAAATTACAAATTATAAATATTGTCGTACATGTAGAATGGCAAATATGTAAAATGAAAAATATGTAAAATGACAACTATGTGAAATCACAAATATGTAAAATGACATACATAAAATTTCAAAAACATAAAATGAAAAATACGTAAGATAAAAATATGTATAATGACACATGTAAATAACCAATATGTGAAATGACAAATAAAGAAAATGACAAATATCTAAAATGACGAATATTTAGAATGACAAATATGTAAAATGACAAATGTATAAATTGCAAATCTGTAAAATGACAAATCTTTAAAATGACAAACATGTAAAATGACAAATATATAAAATTACAAATATGTAAAATGACAAATATGTAAACTTGCAAATGTGTAGAGTGCCAAATATGTAAAATGAAAAATATGTAAAATGATAAACTTTTAAAATGAGAAATGTGTACAATGACAACTATGTAAAATGGCAAATATGTAAAATGAAAAATATGTAACATGACGAATATGTAAAATGAGAAATATGTCGAATGACAAATATATAAAATGACAAATGTATAAAATGACAAATAAAAAAAATAACACATATGTAGCATGACAAATATGTAAAATGACAAGTATGTGAAATGACAAATATGTAAAATGACAAATATATAAAATGAAAGATATGTTAAATGACAAATATGTAAAATGACAAATATTTAAAATGACAAATGTATAATATGATAAAACATGTAAAACAACAAACCTATAAAATGACAAACATATTAAGTGACAAAAATGTAAAATGACAAATAAGTAAAATGAGAAATATGTAAAATGACAAATATTTCAGTGACATATGCAAAATAAAAAACATATGAAATTACAAATATTTAAAATGGAAAATATGTAAAATGGAAAATATGTAAAATGACGAATATGTAACATTATAAATGTATAAAATGACAAATGTGTAAAATGACAAATATGAAAAATGACAAATATGTAAAATGACAAATTTATGAAATGACAAATATGTAAATTGACATATATGTAAAATGACGAATATGTAAAATGAAAAATATGTCAAATGATAGATATGTATAATGAAAAATATGTAAAATGACAAATATATAAAATGATAAATATGTGAAAAGAAAAATATTGAAAATGACAAATCAATAAAATGAAAAATACAAATATGTTAAATATACAAATATGTTAAAATACAAATAAGGAAAATGACAAATATATAAAATGAAAAGTTTTTAAAATGACAGTTATAGAAAATGACAAATATGAAAAATGAAAAATATATCAAATGACAAATACATAAAATGACAAATGTTTAGTGTGAAAAACATGAAAAAAAACAAATCTATAAAATGACAAATATATAAAGTGACAAATATGTAAAAAGACATACATAAAATGACAAATATGTGAAATGACAAATATCTAAAACGAGAAATATGTGAAAAGAGAAATGTATCAAATAGGTAAAATCACAAATATGTCAAATCAGAAATATGTAAAATGACAAGTACACAAAATGACAAATGTGTATAATGACAAATATACAAAATGGTTAATATGTATATTGACAAATATGTAAAATGACAAATGTGTAAAATGACAAACATATAAAATGACAAAAATGTAAAATGACAAACATGTATGATGACATATGCAAAATGACCAATCTGTAAAATGACGAATATGTAAAATGAAAAACATCTTAAAGGACAAATATATAAAATGACAAATACATCAAATAAAGAATATGTAAAATGACGAATATGTAAAATGAAAAATATGAAAAATGACAAGTATGTAAAATGACAAATATGTATAATGACAAATATATGAAATGAAAAATATTTAAACTGAAAAACATGAAAAATGATGAATATTTAAAATGACAAATACGTAAAATGACAAATACACAAAATGATAAACATGTAAAACTACAAATATGTATAATGAAAGAAATATAGCTTGCAAATATGAAACATGAAAAATATTGAAAATGACAAATATGTAAAATGACAAGAATATAAAATGACCAATATGTAAAATGAAAAATATGTAAAACGACAAATATGTAAAATGACAAATATGTATAATTACAAATGAAAAACTGAAAAATATGTAAAATGATCAATATGTGAAGTGACAAATATGTAAAATTTAAAATATGAGAAATGAAAAATATGTATATTGACAAATATGTAAAAAGACAAATATGAAAAATGGAAATCATGTAAAATGACAAATATGTAAATTGAGAAATCTGTGAAATAACAAATATTTACAATGACAAATACATAAAGTGACAAATATGGGAAATGAAGAATATATAAAATTTCAAATATGTAACATAAAAAATATGTAAAACGAAAAAAATGTAAAATACGAAATATGTAAAATTACGAATACATAAAATGAAAAATGTATAAAATGAAAAAAATTTCAAAGGACAAATATGTAAAACGACAAATATATAAAATGACAAATACATGGAGTGACGAATATGTAAAATGAAAAATGTGTAAAATAACAAACATGAGAAATGGCAAATATGGAAAATGATTAATATGTAAAGTGACAAATATGTAAAATGGCAAATATGAAAAATGACAAATATGTAAAATGAAAAATAAATGAAACAACAAATGCGTAGAATGACAAATATATAAAATAAAAATATTTAAAATGACAAATTATGAAAAATGATAAATGTTTGAAATGACTATATGTAAATTGACAAACATATAAAATGAGAAATATGTAAAATCACAAGTATGTACAATGACAAATACATGAAATGATAAATACATAAAATGTCAAACATATAAAATGACAAACATGATAAATGACAAAGATGTCAAGTCACAAATATGTAAAATAAAAAATTTATAAAATGCAAAATATGTAAAATGACAAATATGTATATTTTCAAACATATAAAATGATAAACATGTTAAATGAAAAATATATAAAATGACAAATATGTAAAATTACAAATATGAAAAATGACAAATATTTAAAAGGACAAATTTGTTAAATGAATAATATATACTGACCAAAATGTAAAATGATGAATATGTAAAATGACGAATATGTAAACGGAAAATTATATGAAATGAAAAATATGTAAAATGACATATATGTAAAATGACAAAGATTGCAAATAACAAATACTTAAAATGCAAAATATATAAAATGAAAATATATAAAATAAAAAACATGTCAAATGAAAAATATAAAAATTTCAAATATGTCGAATGTCAAATATGTAAAATGAAAAAAAGATTTAACTAAAGAGAAAAATCCAAATAGAAAAATACAAACGGTTACAACCAATTAGTAAAAACAAAATTTGTAAAAACCAAGTAATAAAAACCAAATAATAATAACCAAAAAGTAGAAACCAAATAGTAAAAACTAAACAGTGAAAACCAAATCGTAAAAACTAAACAGTAAAACTCAAATAGTAAAAACCAAATAGTAAAAACCGAATTAGTAAAAACCAAGTAATAAATACCAAATAAAAAAACCAAATAGAACAAAACAAATAGTAAGAAACAAATAGTACAAAAGGAATATTAATAATCAAAATAGTAAAACCCAAATAGTAAAAACCAAGTAATCAGAATCAAAGAGTGAAAAACTAAAGTTAAAGCATAATAGCCAAAACCGAATAGCAAAAACAAAATAGTTAAAAACAATAAGTAAAAACCAAATATATAAAACAATATAGTGAAAACAAAATTATAAAAACCAAATAGTTAAACCAAATAGTAAAAACCAAATAGTAAAAACAAAATTTTGAAAAACCAAATAGTAAAAACCAAATAGCAAAACCGAATAGAAAAAACCAAAGAGTAGAAACCAAATATTAAAAACCAAATAGTAAAAAAAAATGGTAAGAACTGAATTGTAAAAACCAAATAGCAAAAACTAATGGTTAAACCAAATAGTAAGAACCAAAGAGTAAAAACCAAATAGCAAAAACCAAATAGTAAAAACCAAATAGTAAAAGCTAGAGTAAAAACATAATAGCAAAAACCAAATTATTACAACCAAAAAATGAAAACCTAATAGTAAAAACCAATTATCAAACCCAAATAGATAAAACCACCAAATAGTAACAACCAAATGTTAAAAACCAAATAGTAAAAACCAAATGGTAAAAACCAACTATTAAAAACCTAATGGTTAAAACCTTATAGTAAAAACAAAATAACAAAGACCGAAAAGCAAAAAACAAATGGTAAAAACCAAATAGTACAACCAAATAGTAAAAACCAATTAGTGAAAACTAAACAGTGAACCAAATAGTAGAAACCAAACATTCAAGAACACAAAGTTAAAACCAAATAGTAAAAACCAATTAGTGAGAATCCAAAGTGTAAAAATCAATTGGTAAAAACCAAAAAGTAAAAACAAAATTATTCAAAACCCGGTAATAAAAACTAAATAGTAATGACCAAAAAGTAAAAAGCAATTAGTGGAAACCAAATAGCGAAAACCAAATAGTAGAGACCAAATAGTGAAAGCTAAATAGTAAAACGCAAATAGTAAAAAACAAAGAGTAAAAACCGAAGTTGTAAAAACCAAATAGAAAAACCAAAGGATGAGAACCAAATAGTAAAATCTTAATGGTTAAAAACAAATAGTATACACAAAATAGTAAAAACCAAATGGTAAAAACTAAATAGTGAAAACCAAATAGTAAAAACTAAATAGTAAAATCCAAAGGGTAAAAACCAGTTAGTAAAAAAAAATCATAAAAACCAAATAGTAAAAGCCAAATGTTAAGAACCAAATAGTAAAAACCAAATGATAACAACCAAATAGCAATAACAAAAGAGTAAAAACCAAATACGTTAAAAAACATTCAAAATCAAAAATTACAAGGCAAAATAGTAAAAACCAAATAGTATAACTCAAATAGTTAAGACTAAAAGGAAAAACCCAAATAGTAAAAACCAAAAAGCAAAAACAAAATACTTGAAATTAAAAAAGAAAAATCCAAATAGTCAAAACCAAATAGTTAACATCAAAAAGTCAAAAACCAAATTAGTGAAAACCAAATAATAAAAACCAAATAGTAGTAACCAAAAAGTAAAAACCAAATAGTGAAAATCGAATTTGTAAAAACTTGATTCTAAAAACGAAATTCTAAAAACCAAATAGTAAAAACCAAATAGAAAGAACCAAGTAGTAAAAAACAAAAAGAAAAAATAGTAGTAACCTTATAGTAAGAACCAAATGGTAAGAAACAGATAGTAAACACCAATTAGAAAAATTCAAATAGTAAAAACCAAATAGCAAACCCGAGTAGAAGAACGCAAATAGTAACAACGAAATATTAAATCCCAAATAGTAGAAACCAAATAGTACAAACCAATTAGTAAAAGTCTGATGGTTAAAACCTAATGGTGAAAACCAAATAATAAAAAACCAAATAGAAAAAACCAAATGGTAAAAACGAAATAGTAAAAACCAAATAGTTAAAACCAAATTGGAAAAACCACATAGTAAAAACCAAACAGTAAAGACGAAAAAGTAGAAACCAAGTATTGAAGACCAAGTAGTAAAAACTAAATTGTAAATACCAAATAGTAATAAACAAATAGTAAAATCCCAATGGTTTAAATTTAATAAAGAACTTAATAATAAAAAATAAATAATAAATACCAAATAGTGAAAACCAAATAGTAGAAAACAAATAGTAGAAACCAAAAAGTAAAAACTAAATAGTAAAAACCAAATAGTGAACACCAGTTATTAAAAACCAAATAGTAAGAACCAAATAGTAAAAAAAAATAATAAAAGAAGAATAGTAAGAACCAAATAATAAAAACGCAATTTTAGAAACCAAATCGTAACAACTAAATAGCTATACCCCAATAACAAAAACTAAATAGTAAAAACCATTTAAGGAAAAGCAAATAGTACAAAACTAAATAGTGAAAACCAAATGGTAGAGAAAAAACAGCCTAAACCAAGTAGTGAAAACCTAATGTTTAAAACCTAATAGAAATAACCGAATAGTAAAAACCGAATGCTAAAAACCAAAAATTAAGAACTAAATAGTAAAAAACGTATGCCAAACATATGAAATGGCACCTATGTAAAACAAAAACAATGTAAAATGGGAAATATTGAAAATAAAAAATATGTAAAATGACTAATATAAAATATAACAAATATGTAAAACGACAAATATCTAAAATTTGAAATATGTAAAATGACAGATATGTAAAAAGACAACTATGTGAAATGAAAAATATGTCAAAGGAAAAAGGTGTGAAATGAAGACAGATAGAATGAAAAATATGTAAATCTACAAATATTCAAATAAACATATATGTAAAATGACGAACATCTCAATTTGCAAACATCTAAAATGCAAAGCATGTGAAAGGTCAAAATGTAAAATGACAAGTATGTAAAATGACAAATATGTAAAATGCTTAATATTTGTTATGGAAAAAGTGTAAAATGAAAAAATTGTAAGACAGAAAATACGTAAAATTACAAATACTTGAAATGAAAAAATATTTAAATTTACAAATACGTAAGATTCCAAATAATTAGCATGACAAATATTTTAACTGTAAAATATGTGAAATGACAAATATAAAAAACTACACATGGAGGAAATTGACAAATACATGAAATGAAAAAATACGTTAAGTGTCAAATATGTAAAATTAAAAATACGTTAAATAAAAATTATATAAAATGAATAATAAGTAACATGACAAATATGTAGAGTGAAAAAAATAGAATGACAAGTATGTTAAATGAAAAATATGTGAAATGCCAAACATGAAAAATTCCAGATATGGAAAATGCCAAATATGTAAAATGACATACATGCAGAATGAAAAATATGTAAAATGGAAAACTTCTTAAAATGAAAACTATGAAAAATGACAAATATATGAAATGACAAAGACTTAAAATGCAAGATATGTAAAATGACGAATATATAATGACAAAAATGTAAAATGTAACATATACTAAGGAAAAATATGTAAAAAGGAAAATATGTAAAATAACAAATACTTAAAATATCAAATATGGAAAATGACAATTATTTGAAATGGCAAATATGTAAAATGACAAAAATATAACATGAAAAATATGTAAAATGACGAATATGTGAAATGAAAAATATGTAAAATGACATATAGTAGCGGCAAATACGCACAATCACAAATATGTAAAATGGTAAAAATGTCAAATGACAAATATGTAGAATGGAAAGTATTTGAAATAGAAAATATGTCACATGACATGTTTAGTGACACATGTAAAATGCCAAATACTTAAAATGACATACATGTAAATCGAAAAATATGTAAAATGACCAATATGTAAAATATTGGTCATTTGACATATTGGTCATTTATTTGGTAAAACAAATGAGCAATATATAAAATGAAAACTATTTAAAATAAAAATAATTTTAAATAAAAAATGTTTAAAAAACAAAAACATTTAAAATGACAAATATGTAAAATGGCAAATACATAAAATCACAAACATGTCAAGTGACAAACATGTAGAATGAAAACCTTAAAAAAAAACAAATTTATTCAATGACAAATATCTAAAACATCAAACAAGCAAAATGACAAATATGTAATATGGCAAGTATGTAAAATGACAGACATAAAATGAAAATGATGTTAAATGAAAGATATGTAAAACAACATATATGAAAAAAAATTATAAAGAATGAGAAATATGTAAAATAACAAATATAAAGAGTGAAAAATATCTGGAATCAAAATTGTGTATCATGAAAAATATTAAATATATAAAAAAACAAATGTTTTAAATAACAAATATGTTAATTGGAAAACATAGATAAAAGCAAATATGTAAAATGAAAAACATGTAAAATAACAAATATGTAGAGTGACAAATATTTTCAATGGCAAATATGCAAAATAACAAATATTTCAATTTACAAATATGTTAATTGAAAAATATGTTAAATGACAAATATGTAACATAAAAGATATGTAATATGGCAAATATGAGAAACAAAGAAGATGTAAAATGCAAAAGATGTGAAATGACAAATATTCAAAACTACAAATATTTAAAATGATAAATATGTAAAATAAAAATTACATAAAATGACAAATATGTAGAATGAAAAACATTTTTA
Organism: Penium margaritaceum; assembly: GCA_023375785.1. NCBI lineage: Eukaryota > Viridiplantae > Streptophyta > Zygnematophyceae > Desmidiales > Peniaceae > Penium > Penium margaritaceum. The sequence goes on from SZWC01010039.1 coordinate 90,455, forward strand.
AGGACAAATATGTAAAATGGCAAACATATAAAATGAAAAATACATGTGATCACAAATCTGTTAAATGAAAACTATGTAAAATTTCAAATATGTGAAATGAAAAATATATTAAATGACAAACGTATGAAATGAAAATAATGTTAAATGGCAGAAATGGAAAATGACAAAGATATAATATGTCAAATATGTTGAATGACAAATATGTATAACAACAAATATTTCAGATGACAAATATGTAAAATGAAATATATATATATTGAAAACAAGGTAAAATGACAAATATGTAACATGACAAACATGTAAATTGACAAATATGTAGAAAGACAAATATGTTGAATGAAAAACATTAAAAATAACAAATATTTCAAATATTTGTTTTATTTCTATATATGTAATATGGCAAATATGTAAAACAACAAATATGTAACATAAAAGATATGAAAAATGACAAATAGTCAAAATAAAAAATATGTAAAATGACAAGTAAGTAAAATGAAAAATGTAAAAGATGTCAAATATGTAAAATTACAAAGTTATAATATGACAAATATGTCAAATGACGGATATCTAAATTGACCAGAATGTAAAATGACAAATATATAAAATGACAAATATGTAAAATTGGAAGTATGTAGGATGACAAATATGTAAAATTACAAATATGTAAAATGACAACTATGTAAAATGAGAGAGATAGAAAATGGCCAAAATGTAAAATGGCAAATATGTGAAACGGAAAATATGTAAAATGAAAAATATGTAATTTGAGAAATATGTAAAATAACAAATATGTTAAACGACAAATACTTAAAAAACAAAACATGTAAAATTACAAATATCTCAAATGACAACTATGTAAAATGATAAATATGTAAATTGTTAAATATGTTGAATGACAACTATACAAAATGAAAAACATGTAAAATGTGAAATATGTTAAATACAAATATGTAAAATGACAACTATGTACCTTACACGAATGTAAAATAACAAATATATAAAATGATAGATATGTAAAATGAAAAACATGTGAAATGAAAAACATGTTAAATAACAAATATGATAGCAAGGGCATTGAGGAGGCAGTGAGCAGCTTTGGGAGGGATAGAGTAGGCGCGAGGAGGAGAGGATGTGAAACAAACAACGTTAGTGAGTGTGTTCACAAGCAAGAGGAGAGATGGTGGACACAATGATGTGTGAAGCGTAGCAAGGCTGCCAACCTCGGAAGCAAAGGCAGGGATGCAAGGAAGGACACTCTGAGGAGACAAGGACATAGGAGAAAAATCGCGAAGACCATGGAGAACCCAGAGGGGAGGGCGACACGGACAGTGTGGCCAGGCGTGTGCGAGAAAGGCATGGTAAAAGCAAGAGAGGGGATGAGGGGAGAAGACACGCATAGACGTGAGCCGCGAGAACATGGAGGGAGAGACGATGGGATGAAGAATGGGTCAGGCATTAGTGAAGTGGGTACAGAGGGAGGAAAGGGAAGAACTGCAAGACAAAGCAAAGATGTAGGGGGGGCAAAAGGAGGAACGAGCAACGAGAGGAGGGGAGAAAGAGTAGAGGCAAAGGAGGGCATCACAATACAAGGAGAGAAAGGGAGTGGACACAAAGAGGAAGGAGAGGGAGACGATGAAACCGAGGAAGGAATGGATGGAGGAAGAGAGAAAAGAGGACAATGAAGTCCAACGAAGTACGCGGCTCCCAACAATGGGTCTCACCGCTTCTCTCTCTCTCTCTCTCTCTCTCTCTCTCGGCTAGGTGGGGGGGAGGGGCTCGTCGGAAAGAGAGAGACGGCTACAAATAAATAAATTGACACATGTAAATGACAGTTATATA
>SZWC01010040.1:37036-52315 GCA_023375785.1 Penium margaritaceum
GGGGGGGGGGGGGTAGTTAAAATTTTTAACAGGAAGGAAAAAACTGGCGCAGCTTTCATTAAGACGCGGCGTAAAAAACGCTGCGTAAAAAACGCCGTAAAAAACGTTGCGCCGTTTTTTTACGCATAGGGTGCAGGTGCAGGCGCAGGAAGTGCAGGCGCAGGAGGTGCAGGCGCAGGCACAGGCAGCGCAGGCGTCGGCCCAGGCAGACAGGCACAGCCACAGCCACAGGCAGTGCAGGCGTAGGCGCAGGCAGCGCAGGTGCAGAAGCAGCAGCGCAGGCGCAGGCGCAGGCAGCGCAGGCGCGGTCGCAGGCACCGCAGGCGCAGGCACAGGCACCGCACACATAGGCGCAGCCACTGCAGGCGCAGGCGCAGGCACCGCATGCGCAGGCGCAGGCATGGCAGGCGCAGGCCTAGGCACCGCAGGTGCAGGGGCAGGCACAGCAGGCGCAGGCGCACGCACAGGCAGCACAGGCGCAGGCAGATGTACCGCAGGCGCAGGTGCAGGCAGCGCAGACGCAGGCACAGGCAGCGCAGCCGCAGGTTCATGCAGTGCAGGCGCAGGCGCAGGCAGCACAGTCCGAGGCACGGCAGGTGCAGGCGCAAGCACATGCACAGGCACCGCAGGCGCAGGTAAAGGTGCAGACGCAGGCGCAGTTGCAGGCACCGCAGGCGCAGGTGCAGGCGTAAGTGCAGGCGCAAGCAGCGCAGGCGCAGGCAGGGCAGGCGCAGGCGCAGGCGCAGGCGCAGGCGCAGGCAGCGCAGGCGCAGGCGCATGCAGCGCAGGTGTAGGCGCAGGCGCAGGCAGTACAGGCGCAGGCGCAGGCATCGCAGGCGCAGGCACTGCAGGAGCAGGCGCATGCACGGCAGGCATAGGCACAGGCAGTGCAGGCGCAGGCGCAGGCGCAGGCAGTGCAGGCGCAGGCGCAGGCGCAGGCGCAGGCAGCGCAGGCGCAGGCGCAGGCGCAAGCGCAGGGTCGGCAGGAAGGCGCAGTCGCAGGCAGCGCAGGCGCAGGTGCTGGTACGGCAGGCAGGCGCAGGCTCATTCAGTGCAGGCGCAGGCGCAGGCACCACAGGCTCCAGCACAGGCACTGCAGGCACAGGCGCAGGCACCGCAACCGCAACCACAACCGCAGGCGCAGGCGCAGGCGCAGGCACTGCAGGTGCAGGCGCAGTCATCGCAGGAGCAAGCGTTGGCACCTCAGGAGCAGGCACACAAACAAGCATCGCAGGCGCAGGCGCAGGCAGCGCAGGCGCAGGCGCAGGCGCAGGCACTGCAGGTGCAGGCGCAGTCATCGCAGGAGCAAGCGTTGGCACCTCAGGAGCAGGCACACAAACAAGCATCGCAGGCGCAGGCGCAGGCAGCGCAAGTGCATGCGCAGGCACCGCAGGCGCAGGCGCAGGCGCAGGCACCGTAGGTGCAGGCGGAGGCACCAAAGGTGTAAACACTGCAGGCGCAGTCGCTGGCACTGCAGGCGCAGGTGCAGGCACCGCAGGTGCAGGCGCAGGCACCGCAGGCGCAGGCGCAGGCGCAGGCACCGTAGGTGCAGGCGGAGGCACCAAAGGTGTAAACACTGCAGGCGCAGTCGCTGGCACTGCAGGCGCAGGTGCAGGCACCGCAGGTGCAGGTGCAGGCACTACAGGCGTAGGCACCGCAGGCGCAGGCGTAGGCACCGCAGGCGCAGGCGCAGGCACCGCAGGCGTAGGGAGCGCAGCCTTAGGAGCAGGCGTAGGCAGCACAGGCGCCGGTGCAGGCGCAATCATGGCAAGCGCAGCCGCAGGCACTGACACCGCAGGCTTAGGCCCAGGCATTAGATGCTCAGGCGCAGGCACCACAGGTGCAGGCGCAGGCACCAAAGCCGCAGGCGCAGGTGCAGGAGCAGGCACCTCAGCCGCAGGTGCAGGCACTGGAGGAGCAGGCGCACACACAAGCACTGCAGGCGCAGGCGCAGGCGCAAGTAGCGCAGGTGCTCGCACAGGCGCAGGCAGAGGCGCACGCACCGTAGCACAGGCGCAGGTAGCGCAGGCGCAGGCACAGGCGCAGGCACCGCAGGCGCAGACTCAGTCACCGCAGGTGCAGGCGTAGGCATCGCAGGCTCAGGTCCAGGCACTGCAGGTGCAGTCGCAGGCGCAGGCACCGCAGGCGCAGGCGCAGGCACCGCAGGCGCAGACTCAGTCACCGCAGGTGCAGGCGTAGGCATCGCAGGCTCAGGTCCAGGCACTGCAGGTGCAGTCGCAGGCGCAGGCACCGCAGGCGCAGGCGTAGGGACTGCAGGCTTAGGCGTAGGTCCTGCAGGCGCATGCACAGGCACCGCAGGCGGAGGCGGAGGCGCAGGCACCGCAGGCGCAGGCGCATGCGCAGGCACAGGCACTGTAGGCGCAGGCGCAGAAGAAAGCACCGCCGACGCAGGCGCAGGCGCAGGCACTACAGGAGCAGGCACAGGCGTAGGCAGCGAAGGCAAAGGTGCAGGTGAAGGCACAGCAGGTACAGGCGCAGGCGAAGGCACCGTAGGCGCAGTCGCAGGAGCAGGCCCAGGGACCGCAGGCGCAAGTGCAGGCACCGCAGGCACATGCGCAGGGGCAGGCTCCGCAGTCGTAGGCACTGTAGGCACAGGCACCGCAGGTGCAGGCACCAGAAGCGGAGGCACAGGCGCAGGCATAAGAGCAGGGACCCCAAGCGCAGGCGCAGGCGTATGCACCGCAGGCGCGGACACAGGTGCAGGCACCGCAGGTGCAGACACATGCGCAAGCAACGCAGGCGCAGGCGTAGGTACTGCAGGCTCTGGCGCAGGGGCAGGCTCTGGAGGCTCAGGCGCAGGCGCAGGCGCGGGCAGAGCAGGCGCAGGTGCAGGCGCAGGCGCAGGACAACAGGTGCATGCGAAGGCGCAAGCGCAGGTGCAGGCACCGTAGGCGCAGGCGCAGGTGCAGGCTCTGGAGGCGCAGGCGCAGGTGCAGGCACCGCAGGCGCAGGTGCAGGTGCAGGCACTGCAGGCGCAGGGGTAGGTACAGGCACCGTAGGCGCAGGCCCAGGCGCAAGAATCGCAAGTGCAGGCACAGCAGGCGCAGTCACAGGTGGAGGCACTGCAGGTGCAGGCGCAGGCACTGCAGGTGGAAGCGCAGGTGCGGCGCAGGAACCGCATGCGCAGGCGCAGGTGCAGGCACCACAGGCGCAGGTGTAGGTGCAGGTACTGCAGGCGCAGGCCAAGGCACAAAAACAGCAGGCGCAGATGCAGGCGCAGGCACTGCAGGCGCAGGCACTGCAGGCGCAGGTGCCGGCACTGCAGGCGCAAGCGCAAGCGCAGGCACCGCAGGCGCAGGCGCAGGAGCAGGCGCAGGCACCCCAGGCGCAGGCGCAGGTGCAGGCGCAGGCACTGCAGGCGCAGGTGCCGGCACTGCAGGCGCAAGCGCAAGCGCAGGCACCGCAGGCGCAGGCGCAGGAGCAGGCGCAGGCACCCCAGGCGCAGGCGCAGGTGCAGGGACAGCAGGGGCAGGCGCACACACCGCAGGCGCAGGCACTGCAGGCGCAAGCGCAAGCGCAGGCACCACAGGCGCAGGCGCAGGCGCTGGCACCCCAGGGCGCAGGCGCAGGTGCAGGCAAGGCAGGTGCAGGCGCAGGCGCAGGCACCGCTGGCGCAGGCGCATGCACCGTAGGCTCAGGCGTAGGCGCAACATCGCAGGCGCAGGTGCAGGTGCAGGCGCAGGCACCGCAGGCGAAGGCGCAGGCATCGCAGACGCAAGGCGCAGGCGCAGGCGCAGGCAGCGCTGGGGCAGGTACAGGCAGCGAAGGCGCAGGTAGGGCATGCCCATGCGCAGGCGCAGGCACAGGCACAAACGCAGGCAGCGCAGGGGCAGGCGCAGGTGCTGAAGGTGCAGGCGAAGACACCGCAGGCGTAGGCTCAGACAGTGCAGTCGCATACGCAGGCACCGCAGGTGCAGGCATAGGCACTGACAGCTTCGCCGCAAGCCACACAGGCGCAGGGGCAGGCACCGAACTGCAGGCGCAGGCACCGCAGGCGCAGGTGCAGGCGCAGGCGCAGGCACAGCAGGCGCAAACGCAGGCACTGCAGGCACAGGGACAGGCAGTGCAGACGCAGGAGCAGGCACAGCAGGCGCAGGCGCAGGTACCACAGTCACAGGCGCAGGCACCGCATGTGTAGGTGCAGGCAGTGCAGGCGCAGGCGCAGGCAGCGCAGGCGCAGGCGCAAGCAGCGCAGGTGCAGGCGCAGGCGCAGGCACAGCAGGCGCAGGCGCAGGTACCACAGTCACAGGCGCAGGCACCGCATGTGTAGGTGCAGGCAGTGCAGGCGCAGGCGCAGGCAGCGCAGGCGCAGGCGCAAGCGCAGACAGCGCAGGCGCTCTTGCAGGCAGCGCAGGTGCAGTCGCAGGCAGCACAGGCGCGGCGCAGGCCGTACCGGCGCAGGCAGCGCAGGTGCAGGCGCAGGCAGTGCAGGCGCAGGGGCAGGCAGCACAGGCGCAGGCGCAGGCAGCGCAGGTGCAGTCGCAGGCAGCACAGGCGCGGCGCAGGCCGTACCGGCGCAGGCAGCGCAGGTGCAGGCGCAGGCAGTGCAGGCGCAGGGGCAGGCAGCACAGGCGCAGGCGCAGGCAGCGCAGGCGTAGTCGGAGGCAGCACAGGCCTAGGCGCAGGCAGCGCAGGCGCAGGCGCAAGCAGCGCAGGTGCAGGCGCAGGCACAGACAGCAAAGGTGCAGGTGCAGGTCCAGGCGCAGGCAGCGCAGGCCCAGGCGCAGGCAGCGCAGGCGTAGTCGGAGGCAGCACAGGCCTAGGCGCAGGCAGCGCAGGCGCAGGCGCAAGCAGCGCAGGTGCAGGCGCAGGCACAGACAGCAAAGGTGCAGGTGCAGGTCCAGGCGCAGGCAGCGCAGGCCCAGGCGCTGGCAGCGGAGGAGCAGGCGCAGGCAGCGCAGGCCCAGGCGCAGGCAGCGCAGGCGTAGGCGCAAGCAGGGCAGGCGCAGGCGCAGGCACAGGCAGCGCAGGCACAGGCGCATGCACAGGCAGCAAAGGCGCAGGTAGCGAAGGCGAAGACGCAGGCAGCGCAGGCGCAGGCGTAGGTAGTGCAGGCGTAGGCGCAAGCAGGGCAGGCGCAGGCGCAGGCACAGGCAGCGCAGGCACAGGCGCATGCACAGGCAGCAAAGGCGCAGGTAGCGAAGGCGAAGACGCAGGCAGCGCAGGCGCAGGCGTAGGTAGTGCAGGCGTAGGTAGTGCAGGCGTAGGCGCAGGCTCACAGACGCAGGCGCAGGCACGGGCAGCGCAGGTGCAGGCGCAGGCAGCACAGGCGCATGAGCAGACAGCGCAGGTGCAGGCGCAGGCCCAGGCGCAGGCCGCGCAGCGGTAGACGCAGGCGCAGGCAGCGCAGGCACTGAGGCAGGTGCAGGCAGCGCAGGCACTGAGGCAGGTGCAGGCAGCGCAGATGCAGGCGCGGGCATGCCAGGCGCAGGCGCAGGCGCAGGCAGCGCAGGCACTGAGGCAGGTGCAGGCAGCGCAGGCACTGAGGCAGGTGCAGGCAGCGCAGATGCAGGCGCGGGCATGCCAGGCGCAGGCGCAGGCGCAGGCGCAGGCGCAGGCGCAGGCATCACAGACGCACGCTCAGGCAGCGTCGGTGCAGGCGCATGCAGCGCAGGCACAGGCGGAAGAGCAGGTGCAGGCGCATGCAGTGCAGGCACAGGTACAGGCAGTGAATGAGCGGGCGCAGTCTGCGCAGGCGCAGGCAGGTGCAGGCAGCGCAGGCGCAGGCGCAGGTGCAGGCAGGGCGCACGCAGGCGCAGCACAGGAGCAGGCAGCGCAGGCGCAGGTGCAGGCGCAGGCAGCACAGGTGCAATTGCAGGCAGTGCAAGCACAAAAGCAGGCACCGCAGGCGCAGGCCCAGGCACCGGAGTCGAAGGTGCAGGCATCGCAGGCGCAGGCGTAGGCAACGCAGGTGCAGGCGCAGTCAGGCAGACAGAGGCGTAGGTGGAGGCAGCACAGGGGCAGGCGCAGATAGTGCAGGCGCAGGCCCAGGCAGTGCAGGCGCAGGTGCAGGCGCAGTCAGGCAGACAGAGGCGTAGGTGGAGGCAGCACAGGGGCAGGCGCAGATAGTGCAGGCGCAGGCCCAGGCAGTGCAGGCGCAGGTGCAGGCAGCATAAGCACAGGCGCAGGCAGCGCATGGCACAGCCGCAGGCAGCACAGGCGAAGGCGCAGGCAGCGCAGGCGGAGGCGCAGGAGCAGGCAGTGCAAGTGCAGGCACAGGCAGCGCAAGCGCAGGCGCAGGCAGCGCATGGCACAGCCGCAGGCAGCACAGGCGAAGGCGCAGGCAGCGCAGGCGGAGGCGCAGGAGCAGGCAGTGCAAGTGCAGGCACAGGCAGCGCAAGCGCAGGCGCAGGCAGCGCAGGCGCAGATGCGGGCAGCGCATGCGCAGATGAAGGCACTGCCGGCACAGGCTCAAGCACCGCAGGCGCAGGCGCAGGCCCAAGCACTTGCTCCGCAGGCGCAGGCGCAGGCACAGCAGGCGCACGTGCAGGCACCACAGGCGCAGGCAACGCAGGCACATGCGTGGGTGCAGGCACCGCAGGCGCAGGTGCAGGCACCGCAGGCGCAGGCACAGGCAGCGCACGCGCAGGCGCATGCAGCACAGGTGCAGGGGCAGGTATGGCAGGCGCAGGAGCAGGCACCACAGGTGCAGGCGCAGGCAGCGTAGGGCGCAGGCGCAGGCAGCGCAGGCCAAGTCCCAGGCAGTGCAGGCACAGGCACAAGTAATGCAGGCGCAGGCGCAGCCGCAGGCAGAGCAGGCGCAGGCGTAGGCAGAGGCAGTGCAGGCGCAGGCGCAGGCGCTGGCGCTGGCAGCGCAGGCGCAGTCGCAGGCAGTGCAGGCTCAGGCGCAGGCAGCGCAGGCCCAGGTGCAGGCAGTGCAGGCTCAGATGCAAGCAGCACAGGCACGGGCGCAGGCAGCGCAGGCAGCACAGGCGCAGGCGCAGGAGCAGGCGCAGGCAGGGCGGGCGCAGGCGCAGGCAGCGCAGGCCCAGGTGCAGGCAGTGCAGGCTCAGATGCAAGCAGCACAGGCACGGGCGCAGGCAGCGCAGGCAGCACAGGCGCAGGCGCAGGAGCAGGCGCAGGCAGGGCAGCTGCAGGCCGAGGCGCCGGCGCAGGCCCAGGCGCAGGCGTAGGCATCGCAGGCGCAGGTGCATGCGCAGGCAGCGCAGGTGCAGGCGCATACGCAGGCAGCACAGGCACAAGAACATGCAGCGCAGGCGCAGGCGCATGCAGCTTAGGCGCATGCGCAGGCAGCACAGGCGCAGATAGCACAGGCGCAGGTGGAGGTGTAGGCGCAGGCAGCTCAGGCGCAGGCAGTGAAGGCGCAGGCACAGGCGCAGGGAGTGCAGGCATAAGCGCAGGCAGCACACGTGCAGGTGCAAGCACCGCAGGCGCAGGCGCAGACACCGCAGGCGCAGGCGCAGGCACCGCAGGCGTAGGCACCGCAGGTGCAGGTGCAGGCGCAGGCACCGCAGGCACAGGCAGCAACAGCGCAGGCGCAAGCAGCCCAGGCGCAAGCAGCCCAGGCGCAGGCAGCACACGTGCAGGTGCAAGCACCGCAGGCGCAGGCGCAGACACCGCAGGCGCAGGCGCAGGCGCAGGCACCGCAGGCGTAGGCACCGCAGGTGCAGGTGCAGGCGCAGGCACCGCAGGCACAGGCAGCAACAGCGCAGGCGCAAGCAGCCCAGGCGCAAGCAGCCCAGGCGCAGGCAGCACAGGTGCAGGCGCAGGTGCAGGCAGTGCAGGTGCAGGCGCAGGCAGCACAGGCGCAGGCTCTGGCAGTGCAGGCGCAGTTGCAGTCAGCGCAGGGGCAGGCGCAGGCGCAGGCGTAGGCGCAGGCAGCGCAGGCCCAGGTGAAGGCAGGGCAGGCGCAGGCGCAGGCAGCGTATGCCCATGTGCAGGCAGCGTAGGCGCAGGCAGCGCAGGCGCAGGCAGCGTATGCCCAGGTGCAGGCAGCGCAGGCGCAGGCGCAGGCAGCGCAGGCGGAAGCCAGGAGCAGGCAGTGCAGGCGCAGGCGCGGGTGCAAGCGCAGGCACAGGCTCAGGCAGCGCAGGCGCAGGCAGTCAGCTGCAGGGAGCGCAGGTGCACGCGGAGGCGCAGGCAGTGCAGGCGCAGGCGCGGGTGCAAGCGCAGGCACAGGCTCAGGCAGCGCAGGCGCAGGCAGTCAGCTGCAGGGAGCGCAGGTGCACGCGGAGGCGCAGGCAGTGCAGGCCCAGGCGCGAGCAGCGAAGGCGCATGAGCAGGCAGCGCAGGCGGAGGCGCAGGCAGGGCGGGCGCAGGTGCAGGCAGGGCGGGCGGAGGAGCAGGAAGGGCGGGCGCAGGAGAATGCAGCGCAGGTGCGGACGCAGTTGCAGGCAGGACAGGTAAGGACGCAGGCGCAGGCAGCGTATGTGTGGACGCAGGCGCAGGTGCAGTCGCAGGCAGGGCAGGTGGATGTGCAGGCAGTGTAGGCGCAGGCCCAGGCAATGCAGGCGCAGACACAGGCAGCTCAGGCTCAGGCGCAGGCTCAGGCAGCTCTGGCGCAGGCCTAGGCAGCGTAGGCGCAGATACAGGCAGCGCAGATGCAGAAGCAGGCACTGCAGGCACAGGTGCAGGCATCGCAGGCGCAGGTGAAGGCACCGCAGGCGCAGGTGAATGCGCAGGCACCGCCGGTGCAGGCCCAGACGCAGGCACTGCAGGCGCAGGCACCGCAGGTGCAGGTGCAGGCAACGTAGGCACAGGCGCAGGCAGCGCAGGCGCAAGCGCAGGCACTGTAGGCGCAGGTGCAGGCACCACAGGTGCAGGCGCAGGCAGCGCAGCCACAAGCGCAAGCAGCGCATGCGCAGCCATTGCAGGCGCAGCCATTGCAGGCGCAGGCGCAAGCACCGTAGGCGCAGGTGCAGGCGCAGGCATCGCAGGTGCAGGCGCAGGTGCAGGCACCGCAGCCCCAGGCGCTGGCCCAGGCGCAGGCGCAGGCGCAGGCACCGTAGACGCAGGAACAGGCACCGCAGGTGCAGGCGCAGGCGCAGGTGCAGGCACAGGCACGGGCACAGACACCGCAGGGGCAGGCACCTCAGGCGCAAGCGCAGGCACCGCAGGCACAGGCGCAGACGCAGGCACAGGCACCGCAGGCGCAGGCGCAGGCATAGGCGCAGACGCATGCACCACAGGCGCAGGCACAGGCGCAGGCGCCGCAGGCGCAGGTGCAGTCGTAGGCACTGCAGGTGAGGCTCGGCAGGTGCGGGCGGAGGCACAGGCGCAGGTACCGCAGGCGTCGGCGCAGGCACTCCAGGCGCAGGGGCAGGCGCAGGCACAGCAGGCGTTGGCGCAGGTGCAGGCACCTCAGGCGCAGGCGCAGGCACTGCAGGCGCAGGCGCAGGCGTAGGCACTGCAGGTGCAGGCACTGGAACTGCAGGCACTGTCGTAGGCAGAGGCACCGCAGGCGCAGGCGCAGGCGCAGGCGCAGGCACTGCAAGTGCAGGTGCAGGCGCAGGCACCGCAGACGCAGGCGCAGGCGCAAGCACAGGTGCTTGCACCGCAGGGGCAGACTCAGGCGCAGGCAGCACAAGCGCACGTGTAGGCGCAGGCACCACAAGTGCAGGCGCAGGCGCAAGCGCAGGCAGCGCAGGTGCAAGCGCAGGCGCAGGCAGCGCAGGCGCAGGCGCAGGCGCAGGCAGCGCAGGCGCAGGCTCAGGTAACGCAGGCGCAAGCGCAGGCAGCGCAGGAGCAGGCGCAGGCAGCGCAGGCCCAGGGGCAGGCAGCACAGGCTTGCACAGGCTTAGACAGCACAGGCACAGGCGTTGTTGCAGGCAGCGCCAGCTCAGTCGCAGGCAGCACAGGGGCAGGCGCAGATGGTGCAGGCGCAGGCGCAGGCGTCACAGGTGCAGGCGCAGGCTGCGCAGGCGCAGGTGCAGGCGCAGGCAGCGCAAGTGCAGGTGCATGCGCGGCAGCGCAGGCACTGGCGCATGCGCAGATGCAGGTGGGGTCGGTCAAGGGCAGACGCAGGCGCAGGCAGCGCAGGCGCAGGCGCAGGCAGCACAGGCGCAGATGCAGGTGGGGGCAGCGCAGGGGTAGACGCAGGCGCAGGCAGCGCAGGCATTGCAGGCGCAGGCGCAGGTAGCGCAGGCGCCGGCGCAGGTAGCGCAGGCGCGGGTGCAGGCAGCACATGATCAGGCGCAGGCGCAGGCAGTGCAGGCGCAGGCGCAGAGAGCATAGGTGCAGGCAGAGGCAGCGCAGGCGCAGGTGCAGGCGCAGAGAACATAGGCGCAGGCACAGGCACGGCACAGGTCCCGCAAACGAAAGCGCAGGCAAAACAGGCATAGGCACAGGCGCATGCTTGCAGCCACAGGCGCACACACCGGAAACACAGGCACAGGCACAGGCACTGCAGGCGCAGGCGCAGGCATCGCAGGCGCATGTGTGGAACTGCAGGCGCAGATGCCGGTGTAGGCACTGCAGGCGTAGGTGCAGGTGCAGGCGCAGGCACAGCAGGCACAGGTGCAATGACTGCAGGCTCAAGTGCAGGCACAGGCGCAGGCACCAAAGGCGCAGGTACAGGCGTAGGCACCACAGGCGAAGGTGCAGGCACCACAAGCGCATGTGCGGGCATAGGAGGCGTACGCGCAGGCACAGGCACTGTGGGCGCAGGCGCATGCGCAGGCATGGTAGGCACATGTGCTGGCTTAAGCACTGGCGCAGGCACCGCAAGTGCAGACGCAGGTGCAGGCACCGGAGGCGCAGGCACATGCACCACAGGTGGCAGGTGCAGGCACCGCAGTTGCAGGCTGAGGCACAGGTGCTGCAGGCGCAGGGGCAGGCGCAGGCATAGGCACAGGCATACGCACCTCAGGCGCATGCCTAGGCACGCAGGTGCAGGCGCACGCACCGCTGGTGCAGGAGCAGACCCAGGCACGCAAGCGCAGGCTCAGGCGCAGGAGCTGGCGAGGCAGNGCAGGCAGATACAGAAAGGCGCAGGCACAGCATGTGCAGGCAGATACAGAAAGGCGCAAGCACAGCATGTGCAGGCAGATACAGAAAAGCGCAAGCGCACGCACGGCAGTTGCAGGCCCGACAGGCAAAGGCGAAGGTGCTGGCCCGGTAGGTGCCGGTGCAGGTAGAGAGTTCAAACGAGAGTTGTTTCCCAAGTTGCACCGTTGTTTGCGTCAGTCTTGAGCGTTAACACGTCGCATGTACAGCGTCGAGGGTGGTAGAACAGTCGCTCAAACACAACGGAGGCTGTTCACACTGAGATGTTGTTTGAGTGTTGTAAGTTTTCCCGAACCGCACTCTCGTTTGCCGTTCTCTAGGCGCAGGTGCAGACACAGCAGGCACAGGCACGGACGGGGGCACGGCACGCGCAGGCACAGACGCAGGCACATCAGGTGCAGGAGCAGATGCAGGCATGGCAAGTGCAGGTGAAGGCATGGCATGCGCAACCACAGCATGGGCAGGCGTAGACATGGCAATCACAGCCACAGCAGATGCAATGCCATGTCATACCATGCCATGCCATGTCATGCCATGCCATGCAAAGCATGCCATGCCATGCGATGCCATACCATGCCATGCCATAGCATTTCCGTCAGTTCCATGCCATGCCGTTCCATACTATGCTAGGGGATCAGATGTGATGCCGCCTATGCCGTGCAATGTGATGCAATGCTGTGCAATGCCGTGCGAATAATTGCAATGTGATGCCATGCCATGCGGGCCTACGTGTTGTGATGGGATTGAATGCAAAGTGATGTGATGCCACACAAAGCATTGCATTGGCAAGTGATGCCAATTTATGTGATGCAACCTGATGCGATGCTGCTTGATACACCGGGCTGCCATGCGATGCAATGTGATAAGATGTCATGTTGATGACAGTGTTAGCCCATGTCACAGGCTTCTACTTGATGTGATTGGAATCCCATGCCATGAGATGCCATGCCATGCCATGCCATGCCATGTGTTGGGATGCAATTCAATGGGGATTTATGCAATGCCATGTCATTCCATGCCGTGACATGTCATTCCATGCAATGCATTGTGATACAATCCCATGTGATATGATGCCATGCAATGCTATGCAACACATTGCCATGCCGAGACGTTTAAGCAACACAATGAGGTGTAAATTCAAGCGTTGCGACGTGAGGCAATGCATGGCATCACCACATGGATTGTTGTGATGCAATGACATCACATCATTGCAATGTGATGCAATGACATCACATCATTGCGATGTGATGCAATGACATCACATCAGTGCAATGTGATGCAATGACATCACATCATTGCAATGTGATGCATTGACATCACATCATTGCAATGTGATGCAATGGAATATGCTGCAACGTGATGCGATGACATTGTATGAGATGGGGTGCCATGCAATTCTTTGTGATACAATGCGGTGCAAATCGATGTGATGTGATGCCATGCAATGTGATGCGAAAGGGACTTGAGAATGAAAGTTGTGTGTGTTTGTCGTTGGGTATGGAAGGTAGCAGCAGAGACCTTCTAAGCATGAGTGCCTGACCACCTCCCCATGTCGTGCTCGTTCCATAGCTTGTGTTCACTCCGTCATTTTTGTGTTTGTTCCATCGCTTTTGTGTTTGTTCCATCGCTTTTGTGTTTGTTCCATCGCTTTTGTGTTTGTTCCATTCGCTTTTGTGTTTGTTCCATTCGCTTTTGTGTTTGTTCCATTGCTTTTGTGCTTGTTCCATTCGCTTTTGTGTTTGTTCCATCGCTTTTGTGTTTGTTCCATTATGCTCGGAATCACATCACTCTTCACTTGCTTTTGCCGTGCAGGGAGGTTGTCCGTGTCGTGCTGCGGACAAGTTCAGACGCGCGAGACGCAGCACAGCAGCACAGCGTGGCGCGGGGGAGCCAGTGGCGGCACTCACTGCCTGCCAACGCGTTGGACCACGAAGTGGTGGAACGGCTGGGAGGGCTGTCGGACGTGCGAGTGCTTCATCTTGAGAGCACCGCCGACGCCTTCTGCAGGTGTGTAGTGTGTGAGGGAGAAAGCTCGTCAGCCTCTCACTCGCATCGATTTTTGTATCCTTTTGAGTCTTGCTTTATCTTTCTATACGTTTCTGGTGACAAGCACTTGGTGCCAACTCACTGAGATGACTCACGAAGTATTACAGCGGCATGGCATGGCATGGGATGGCATGGCATGGCATGAGATGGGCACTAACAATCTGGGCAGTCTTCGTTACGGGCTTTGCAACAGTCCTGCGGTTGAGACAGTCCACCCCAAGCGAAACTGCCTCTACGGTTGACTAGAAGGCAAACTGTTGCAGGCCCGGAGTTTGCTGCAGGCGCTGGGGACTACACTGTGCATTTGGGTGCTGTGCTGTCATGTTGTGGACCTTACGTTTTGCCAACTGTTGATTCTGACACTGCCCCTGCCGTTGCTTGTCGTCTGCTTCGTCCCTTGTCATCTTTTTTCGTCCCTCATTTTCTCGTTGAAATCTTCAGGTTCAAGTCGAGAAAGAAGAACGAGGACTTTGACGCACGCACACTGGGCGCTGGCCTTTTCAGCGACCAGTGGTGTTGCGCGCCGTGGAATCCCGAGTGGGGACAGGAGAGCGTTGAGAATTTGGCGTACCGCCGCTTCCGATCTCCCAGGCCGCTGTCCGCAGTGCAGCTCAAGGAATGTGACGTGGAGCCTGTCATTGCGCTCGAGCTCGAACGCTGACGTGAAAGTGGCCGACATTCTCTTTGACCTCTCCAGATCAACTTACACGCTACTGTTTGCACCATTTCAAGTACAACGGTTTTTCCGGCCTGTCTGTTTCAGAGCATGCTTTGCTGTCCATTGTGTTGTTGCATCAAGATGTAGGCAACCCTCAAAACTGCAACTCGTCAGCCATTAACGGTGAGACGTGGTGTACCTGAAGCCTGTTTGTGTGAAAGACATGAGGACATGGAGGCATCGTGGCATGATCAAACCTATCTGTACATTGCAACACAAGATGATGTCCATTTACTCTACGGTGGTGGCCAGGGCTGCAATACCGCGGTGTTTAGTACCGTAGTACTCAAGTACCGTGATACCATAGTACCACAGTACAAATACCACGGTATCATGATTTTGTGGTAGCTCGTTACCGATACCGGACCGGCACTGCGTTATCGACGGTATTGGTAAAATACCACGGTATTATGCATTTATCGTGGTACACAGTACACCAATGTATAAAACATACATGGTACCATTGTACTAAAATGTGTTCCTCTGTACTGAATGCCCTAACATTTTTCTAACACCAAAAATGAATTCTAAGCTTAAAAAATGAGATAAGTAATAGATGTCATGAACTTGGAACTGAAATTTGTATACTCGCAAAGAAAGGAAACACCTTTACATGATATTCACTTGTGATATGGAGATGTTTAGGTGGAGTAGAAGTTAGGGGACATGAAATGAGGGAAGGGGAGGAGGGCGAAGTTATGAAGAGATACTCTAGTTGAATACTGTAGTCTCTTATATTCGCTTATTTTTTAGAGCTCAATAAAAGGACAGTTGAATTTGACTGTAACTTTCAGCCTTGAAATTTGGACCTGTTTGTCCAAAAGCCCCGGTATTTTCTTGGTGTCTTATTTTTTATTGTTTTTTTATCAAATTAATTTATAGAAATGGAAATCATGCAAGCCGCCCCTGCACCGGCACATCTACGGGGTATAAATAGTGACGCCGCCACCAACGGCACATGGACAGTGGGAATGAGACAGAAATAGAAAAGGGTAAGCTAGGTACCAGCAAAGACCGGTTCAACAGAACACAGAGCGGATAGCCCTAGGGCAAGTGGTAGCCCCACACCATGTAAAAGCGGAAGATCCTCTCCCTCCGGACGGTCATCCGCCGCCGCGCAACGCACGACACTGTAGAAACGGATGGCCGCGCACTGGCTGCGCACACCAGCGATGGAGACCCGCTGTGCCACGATAGCCACAGCACGCTGGGCCCAGCGCTCGAACACCTCTGCAGAGCACCGTCGTGGCCCACGTGCCAGGCAGATCCTGGCGAGACGGGCCAAGAAGGACCAGAAGTGGTCGCCCATGCCGCCCAAGGTCTCCCATGCAAGAGGGCGCATGTGACGCCCTGGCCGTGCTGTCGGGCGATACCGCTCCACCTTGCCCCTCTCTGCTGCCTCAACGGCCACGCCTGGCCCGGATGCCCTGTCCCCCTGGGGATCCACCGTAGTCACATCAAGAACCCAGGTCAAGCCTGACTCAGGGTCCGACAGCGTCAGGTCCGGACGTGGCTCACCCCCCGCCCCA
>SZWC01010040.1:52485-63669 GCA_023375785.1 Penium margaritaceum
CAACGTACATCCCACACTCAACCACTGTCACGCACGGGGCGAAGCCCAACAGAACGAATGGCCACCAGGAACTTTCCGCGGGCAAGTGCCTTCGTCAAGAAATCAGCTCGCTGCAAGTCAGTGCCAACCCACATGATGGAGATCACGCGTCACTCCACCAGATCACGAACGAAGTGATGCTCAACCGCAATGTGCTTTTTGCGAGCATGAAAAACACCAGAGTTCTCCGCAATGGCGAGAGCATTGTGGTTGTCGCAACGCAACACAATGGCGGGTACTGACTGCCCAAGCTCAAGAAACAAGCGCTGCAGCCAAACTGCCTCAGCAGCCCCTGCCCCCAAAGCCACATACTCTGCCTCCAACGAGCTACGTGCGATGCAGCCCTGCTTCCCGCTTCGTCAAGACAAAGCGGTACCACCGAGCAGAAACACGTAGCCAGTGCGACTGCGCCCGTCAGGACTCCAAGCCCAGTCGCTGTGAGTGTAGCCGTCAAGGACCACCGAACACTGCCGACGAAAGCGGAGTCCGAGATACAGCGTGGAGACCACGTACCGTACCACTCGCACAGCCGCGTGAAGAGCTCTCGCACGTGGAGCCTGCGAGAACTGAGCGAGGAGGTTGACGGCGAACGCGATGTCGGGACGCGCGGTAGTGGCCAGGTACATCAGAGATCCGATGAGACGGAGGTACAAGGTCACGTCCACTGTCTCCCCCAGCTGTGTAGGGTCATCCACCTTCAGGGCATCCTGCCCATCAGGTGTGAGTGGTGTGAAAGCAGTGGGCACTGCACCAAGGAGATCGCTAAAGAGCTCCCCCACGACTCGTGCGTATTGGGCCTGATGCAGCAATAGTGTCCGATGTCTGCGATCTCGCACAATCTCCATACCAAGAAATACCGATGCAGGACCGAGGTCCTTCATCCTGTAGGCGGTCTGCACGACAGCCTTGGCGTCCTTCACGGCCTCCAGCGACGAAGACGCGATCAGAAGGTCATCAACATAGACCAGGATGGCGGTAAACCGCTCGGGTGTCGGTAGGATAAAGAGTGAGGAGTCTGCCTCGCTCTGTACGTATCCTGCGCAAGTCAAGGTGCCAGTGATCTCCCGGTTCCAACACCGTGGAGACTGCTTGAGGCCGTACAAGGACTTGCGCAAGCGCCAGACCTTGTCACCGTCCTCAAAGCCAGGTGGCTGAGCCACGTAGATCTCCTCATCCAAAGAGTCATGGAGGAACGCGTTGTTCACATCCATCTGGTGTAGTTCCCAGTCATGCTGAGCTACTACACCGAACAGAGCTCGTGCTGAGGTCATGCGGNCGACAGGGGCAAAGGTGTCAGTGTAATCAACTCCCTCAATCTGAGAGAACCCCTTGACGACCAAGCGGGCCTTGTAGCGTTCCAGTGAGCCATCCGGCTTCACTTTCTTGCGAAAGACCCACTTGACCTGAATCTCCTTCCTCCCAGGGGGAAGGTCGACCAGCTCGTAGACTCCGTGCTCTCGGATAGCGCGAAGCTCATCCTTGCATGCAGCTCGCCAGGCATCAGCATCCTGCGATGAGAAAGCCTTCCTCAATGTGCCCGGGTCCGGCGCCATAGAGGGGGAACTCTGCGTGGCAAGTGCACACGCCTGAGTGTCTGGCCTGACGACCACGAGATCAGCTGCTGCGTCACAGGCGATATGGAACTCGCGAGTGACCAGGTCGTGCCCTATGGGGCATGCTGGGTGTACCTCTGAAAGCTCAGTGCTGACACTCAGGCCTAAGGCCTTTGTGCCTGGATCACCGCTCGCGATGCTGCGAGAGGAACGTCTGGGTCCGGAACCCGACACTCGCTGAGCTCCAGAATCCAGTGGTCGAAGGCGACCACCGGGCTCACGGGAGTAACCGGAGGTCGAGGGGCGCACCTCAGGCTCAGGAACAGGTACGACCACAGGGACAGGTACGACCACAGCTGGTGAGGGCTGAGACGAGGCAGTTGGAGATGCCGTGCGCGGAGATGCGTGTGTGGGGAACACTGAGCTGGGGATGACAGCGGGCAAGGCTGGCTCGGACACTGAGATAGGAGTGTCAGCCGACGTAGAGAAAGGAGTGGGCTGGGCTGGGTCAGACGCTGGAACATGGGTGCTAGTGGACACAGAGGGTGATGCAGGAGGAGGCGTGGGGGCAGCGGTACCTGTGGAGTGCGAAGCAGGCTGGATAGGTGGGATCTCTGGACCAACGGCAATGATAGCCGGATCATCAAGTGCTGGAGATCGAGAGGGGACTCGAGCGGACACATCAGCCTGGCGAGGAATGGTCGCTGTCGAAGAGGTCTCCCCCATCCGCCAAGGACCCTCACAGGAAGGGACATGAGATGCAGAGAGCGTTGTGATCGAAGTCAGATCACGGTATGTGAGTGACTCAAAAAACAGCGCGTCACGGGACTCAATGACACGACGGCGAGTGGGGTCCCAAAAGCGCCAGGCCTTCGACCGTGGGGAGATGCCGATGAAGGCACACAAGCGACCCCGAGGGAAGACCTTGGACCCCTGCTGGTCCTCGGTGTACCATACGGAGGCCAGGGATCCCCAGACGCGTGCGAGACGAAGATCGGCACGGTGGCCAAACCAGAGCTCGTACGGTGTAACATGATCCGGAAGCGGACTATGCGGGAGGCAGTTCCAGACCCAAGTCATGTAGGCGAAGCCCTCGAATACGAAGGACTCCGGGAGACCGCACTCAGACCGCATGGCGCGGACCGCATCCTCCATGGTGCGGTTCCAGCGCTCAGATACACCGTCCTACTGTGGGGTAGCAGGAGCGAAGACCTGGTGAAAAATGCCGTGCTCAGCAAATAAGGAGTCCATCTCGCCGAGGAACTCGCCGCCGTGATCCGAGCGAAAGGTATGTAGCGTGTGGCGAGACTGACGCTCAGCCATGACGAGCCAGAGCCGAATCGCAAGGGCGGCGTCGCTCTTCTGACGCAGACTGTAGACCCACCGCATCCGGGTGAAGTCATCGGTCAGCGTCAGAACATACCGGCCCCTCTCAGACAACGACTCGACCGGAAGAGGGCCAAGCAGGTCTGAGTGGACCAACTCGAGGGGCCTCAGCGCTCGGGAATGCGAATCAGGGTAAGTGCACCGGTGCATCTTACCCTGAGCGCAAAAAAGACAGTCGGCCTTGGGTGGCTTCTCGAAAGAAGCCACGTCAAGACCAAGAGCGGGCTGTGTCCGGATGAGCTTCGACACAGTGTCGAAGCCCACATGACACAGACGTTGGTGAAGCAACCACTGGTGTTCCGG
Organism: Penium margaritaceum; assembly: GCA_023375785.1. Taxonomy (NCBI): domain Eukaryota; kingdom Viridiplantae; phylum Streptophyta; class Zygnematophyceae; order Desmidiales; family Peniaceae; genus Penium; species Penium margaritaceum. The sequence continues at coordinate 55,767 of SZWC01010040.1, forward strand.
GGATAGAACACCAGTGACAAAAACACGGCCAAAGGAGGTGGGAGAGCAAGGGGAGGAGGGCCGAGCAATGCGGTACAAATCATCTACGACTGAAGCACGCAAGACAATGCTACGGGTGTCAAGAGCAGTCACAATCGCTGAGTCAGTGGTATGCTCAACGGAGAGACCCATCAGAGTGCAGGCACGCACAGACAGCAAACTGAGCTCAAGATCAGGCACAAACAGCACGTCAGAGAGATACAGGGGGCCAGACGGACCATCAAAGCATACAACCCCAACACCGTGAACCGGTAATGACTGACCAGAACCTGTACGAACAGAACGGACAGTCGTGACGGGACCAAGTACCACAAAGTCACTACGACGACACGTCATGTGGTGGGTGGCACCGGAATCAATGATCCAAGTGCCACCGGAGTCACGACTGGTGGACGTCACTGTACAACGAGCAATAGAACACTCGGCATGAGAGGGACGCTGAGCCGTCAGTGGGAAGGAACGACGTACATCACGAAGGTGAGACTCATGAATCCAGTCAGTGCAGTCAGGCCCATCATCATCACATGCGGACTGTGCTCCCCCACACGTGTCATCACGAGTCACGAGGACGGACGAACAAGCAGTCTGTGACCCACTCGACGATGACAACACACTCGCACCTCCCTGAAAGCGAAGCGCCAGAAGAGGACGAAGCTCGGCGATGGTGCGGTCACGTGGGTCTGGATCACTGCTGCTCGCCGGTGAGGATGCGGGAACAGCTGCAGTCGTAGTCGCCGCGCGTCCAGAGGAGTGTGCGGTCGACGTGTCGAACGCGGTGCGAGCGGCATGGGCAGCCTGAAGTCCGCGAGTGATGCGCTCCCAGTCGAGCGGCTGCTGGCACTCGGTGTAGCGATGGGTACCTCCACAGTTGTAGCAGTGCACGGAACGGCCACTGCTACTACTGGATGACGACTGCTGCTGACCCAATCCGCGCTTCCTATTCTTCTTCTTCCTCTGGGCAGCTGCTGCAATGCCCTGCGTCTGCGTGGGTATAGACAGGGTCCAAGAGGAGGAGGAAGATGAGGTCGTGATGGAGGAAGGTGAGGGTGACTGCAGGAGGGAAGATGGTGGTGAGGCGAGGACAGTTACAGCGAGAGAAGTCTCCTGATGTGCTAATGCTACCTCGCGGGCCGACGTCACCTGGAGGAAAAGCTGATGGGCCCAAGGGAGCAGTTGCAGGGTGGCTGAGAAAGGCTTGAGAGCAGCGTCGCTGTACCGTGTGAATATGTCGGTGTACTCCAGGCGAACTCCGAGCATGATCGTCCGAAGCGCCCACAGCTGTGTGCCCCCTGAGGTCCCCAGGCACATGTAGATACGCATGGCGCGTCGCCAGTAATCCGCTGCAGGCTCCGCTGGTCCCTGACGGAGAGAGTGAAAAGCACGAATGTGTGACGCACGTGTGGCGTGCGTCTCTGCGGCCAGTAGGGACAACGCCAGATCCTAGCCTCCACAAAGATGAGCTCCGGTGCCTCTGCCAGCCTCACCGAGGAAGGGACGGAAGTCAACGACAGTCTCGCGTGGCATGGCGTAGAGGAGCCCTCGCATGGCCCGGGCTGCAGTCAGCACCTGTGCTGGATCTGTAGACTGGTATGGGCTGTGGTAGTAAGGCCAAACTCCCTCAGAAGTGGCCCACACCTGAAACATGTCTCCCAGCAGTCAAATCCATCCTCGCTGATGTACCGTGGAGGTGGTGCCTCAAAGTCCTTTGGCTGCCGCTCCGTGGGGAGAGCAGCCGCAGGCTGAGGAGGGCGAGTGACGGGAAAAACTCCTGGAAGGGGGTGATCACTGGGGAAGTGAGGTGACGATCGTATCGGGGACACGGGTGGAGGTCGGATACCCGTCTGCAGCTGACGGAGGCGCTCCTGTAGAAGACGAATCTCCCGCTCCTGGGAGTCATCCTCAAAGCCTGGCATGAATGGCTCGTCATCAAGAAGGTCCTCAGGTGGTGGGGAGACCACACTAGGAGGTGAAGCAGGCGGGGCACCTGTCACGGGCACCTGAGCTGAGTGCTGGGTGGAGACCGCAACGCCGGCAGCTCCCTCAGAAGTCCGCGGAGGAGCCGTGGACTGAGCGCGCAGGAGCTCAGTGAGCGTGCGGATCGCGTCAGTCTGCTCTCGCTGCAGACGACGCATCTCCTCCTGCTGGCTGCACCGGTCCTCAATGGCCTGCGAGCGAGGGCTCAGTACCCCTGAAGAAGAGGAGGAGGGATCACCCGGTCCCTTGTCCTTGTCGTCGGGCGAACTCATGTCGCCACTCACTATGGGACGACAGGTCAAGTTTGCCGGATTTCCAAACTGTCTGCGTTTCTCGGAGAGTTGAAACGCTGGCAACGTTTTAGTTTTCGGTTTAAAATTTGGCTAAGTGTAATGCTGACGTCAGCAAGTGGTTGCTGATGTCAGCACGACCTGATGACGTCAGCACCGAACAATGCTAACGTCAGCTCGTCCCGTCCTCTTTTTTTTTCTTTTCTTTTCACGGTTCTGCCGCTGAGCGGTGGCGCTTGGCAGCTCCGCGGAAGCTACGCAGCAGCTTCCGCCCTACTGCTGCTGCTGCTGCGCTGTCAGCTGCAGCAGCAGCTGCGTAGCTGCGTGTGCAGCGGTGGCAGCGGCGGCTGCGCTGCTGCTGCTGCTGCTGCTGTGCGCGGCGGCTGCTGCTGCGCGCGGCGTTGCTGCTGCGTGCTGTAGCTGCTGCTGGCTGCCGCCGCCGCGCGCTGCTGCTGGCCGCCGCCGCCGCGCGCTGCTGCTGCTGTGACTGCTGCGCTGCTGCTGCTGCCGCGACTGCCGCTGCTGCTGCTGTGCCGCTGCCGCTGCTGCGCTGCTGCTGCCGACGCCGCTGCTGCGCTGCTGCTGCCGCCGCTGCTGCCACGCTGCTGTGTCGGCCGCTACTGCTGCGCTGCTGCTGCGCGGCTGCCGCCGCCGCCTCTGCTGCTGCTGCTCTGCTGCTACGGCTGTGGGGGGGAAGTGGCGGCTCCGCGCACCGCAGTCGCCGCGCACCTCTGCGTGGCGGTACGCGCTGCTGCTGCTGCCTCAGCAGCTGCGATCTCACGTGGTGGGTGGAGTACGCGGACGGCGAACGACCGTCTCCAGCAGGTCCCAGAAGATCTGCTGCAGCGGTGACTCTCACTGCTGCTGCTCTGTTGCGTCTCTGCTGCGCAGCCCAGTGAGATCTGTCTCACTGCTCTGATACCATGAGAAAGTGCGTAGAAGCTTCCTAGCAACACGGCCGCTGACCGGGCGTCAGTGTCTAGTCAGACGGTGACGACAGTCACAGGTCGTGCACACAACGGCAAGGGTTTGGCTAGGAGACACAAGTCAAAGTGTCAGAATGCGTCAATATAGCATATGTAGAGAGAAATGACAACTGACAGGTCCAGGGCATAAATACCTGCCGCGGCGCACGGCGGGTGTCGCACGCGGCAGTCCAAGAGCTGTCCTAAAACCGGCTCAAAAACACTGTTTTGGCCGTAACTCTGCGCACACATGTCAGAATCCTACGCCGTCTGAACCTAGACGTGCAGAGTCAAAAGACGCAAGCAACGACTGATCACATGCATGCATCCATCGACTGACAGCGAGTATACAATGCAAAAACATGCAAACGGGCCTCATGCCTAGTCCGCCGAAAGGCGCCTGCAAGACGTAGAAGGCACAGCAAGGAGTCCCGGTGACATCTGGGGCTCTGGAACAGTGGTCGGTCAGCTCCAGACGGGTAGTCCGCCGCCTGTCGTCGCGCCGGTGTCACCAGGGCCGCCTGCCTCAGGGATCTGCACGAGTATGGACACGGCCGAGTGGTCACAGTAAACTGTACAGGAACGGCACAAAGCACAACAGGGCATGCCCCCGCTCTCAACCGTAAATGAAAGGCGATGCTCGCGGAAGATGTCGGCAAGCTCATCCCTGATGGCGTTGTGAACGCGCTGGATGGCCCCGTCAATCCGTCGTCTCCTCGTCACTGCTCCTGGGTCCATACCATCAAGGCCAACCTGCTCCAGGTGGGGCAAGGGAAGGCCCAACCACAGCTGGGCGTGGAGACGAAAGTCTGCCGGGGCGAGGTACGTCCGATCCTGTCGGCCTCGTGGGGTCTCCTGCAGCCAGAGGGCACTGCCCCTCGTCGCCGTCGCCCAGCAGCGCTGGTGGGTATGTCCTTGGTCTGTCCATAGGACTTTGCCTTTTGAATTCTGAAATTTTGAATGTCGAGGGCGAAGTCGTACGTTGCAGCTCGCTTCGCACGTAGATTCATATGTAGATTTCCTGTCCATTGCAAGCGTCCGAATGCACACTCATCCGCACTACCACACTGACTTAGTTGTAGCGCGTTACCGTTACTTGTCAAATTTTTTTCTTTCACTTTCTCATTACCGCGTTACTGTACCGCGGTATGATACCGCAGTATAGAAGATGGGTACCCTGCGAGGTGAGTACCGATACTGTACCGGTATCGCAAAAAGGATTACCGTACCGCGGTGCTACAATACCGCGGTACAAAAACACGGTATACCGCGGTACCGGTAATACCGGCATCAACCCTGGTGGTGGGCACTGCTTAGGTTGCTTAGCAACGCCCATGTGGGTTGGTGGTGGGGAATGCACCTGTGTGCTCTGCTGCTTTGTGATTTTAGTGCCTCGTAAGTTGAGCAGCTTGCAGCTAGGCATGCTTTGTCCTCCCCCGTCTCGGACGCATGGAACCCCATAGACACCATACGCAACACGTGGGAACACGTGCACACATGATGGAGCCCGGCTGAACCCTCCTGTGGGCGCAGTTCACCTGTATGATCTGCACAACGCTACCCACCCCAGACTGAACCATTTAGCCATCAGTCTTCTCGGTGCACACTGTGACTGAAACAAAATGCCTGGCCACTAATGTTGTAGGCTATGTTGGCTTGGGTTTGCACAGGGCTGAATCTTGCTTTCTTCCTGACCATTGATGATGTGATGCATCAACCTTGGAATACACGGGCTCACATGCTTGGTGTTCCGAGACCGCAAAACAACACATTCAGACCATGCTGTCCATTTTACATCCACAAACAGGCTGTGGGTCGATGATGTGTTACACTGGCTAGTTCAGAGAGACATTGTACATTGTGAAGGAAAATGGCAGGCACGGTGGCAACTTCATCAAGAGCAGGTCCTGGCTGATTGAGGCAGCTCTGTCCTCTAAGCAACCTCCATCTAAAGAACCACCCTGAAGTCCCCAAGTGAGCCCACTTCTCTGCGCACTGATCCGGGAGTGATTGTCTGCCGAGAATGCCCCCCACCCCCCAACCCCCCACCCCACCCCTCTGTGACACAACACCTCACATGAACATGTGGCCCGGCGGGGGGACCTCCGGAAACGACGGGGGCTCAAACTCAGGCAAGTCACGCCTCAGCGGGGGCACTTCAGGAACATTTGGTGGGAGGTCAGGAATCTCCGGCGTGCGCGGGTTCACCTCCGGGAACACGTCGGGAGAGGATCTTCCTGGAAGGGGCACTTCGGGAGTCCCTGGCAGGTTGGGAAACACAGGCAGATCAGGGTTGGTGCCAGGAGGGGTGGGGACAGGCCCTGGTTTGACCTCCGGGACCTCAGTCGGAGTGTCGGGATGGCCAGGAGAGATTTCAGGTGGGGGCGCCTCCGACGGCTTGGCTCCCAGCCTCCCAGACTGGCTGGGCGCTTCGTTGGGGATCTGAGAGGGGTGCGTACGGCCGGGAGGGATGATGGGAGGCGCGTTAGGGAGAGGGACAGCAGGGCCCGTACCTAGTGGAGATCTAGGAGGCGCACTGGGCATGGGGATGGGTGGAGATGGCTGCTGCTGCTCTATGCCTCCTCCGTGTTGCCGGCTGTCTACAGCCACGTTCATCTCACGCACAGCCATCCTCCCCCCGGCAGACGATGTCACTAGTGAAAGCCTTCCGAGAGTCTGTGCGAGGGAAGAGGGATGGGTCAGTGCTTGCTGCAGCAGCTGTGGTTGGACTCCCTTGGTCAGTGCGGTCGGGAAGCCCATTGTCAGCACTGCAGTGATAGCTACTGCCGCTGCTGCTGCTGCCGCTACTCCTACAGTTGAGGCTGCCGATGCTGCGGTAGAGGCTGCAGCGGAGGGTGCAGACGGTGCTGGAGTGACCAGTGAAAGAAGGTGTAACCGGCTTGGTGCACTCTGCTGCTGCCTGGATGCGCTTCTGCTCCTACTGCTCTTTCTTTCGTTTCCGCTCCCCCTGTTGCTTCTCTCGGTCTGGCTGCGTGTGTCTACGTTGAGAGCTCTGAAGGGATACTTGGTAACGACGCTGTCATGGAAGCGTGTGTCCTGGAATGCCTTCCCGAAGGGCATGCGGACTCTTGGCGGTGATGATGTTGCTGCTGCTGCTGCTGCTGCTGCTGACGCTGTTGCTGCTGTTGTGGAAGCGGCTGCTGTGTGGCAGTTGAGCGACATGACATGCCTCGCTTGTTCCACAACCTTCACAACCTGGTTGGACAATGGGGATGTAACAAAAGGACGGCTCATAAGGAAAGCTCCGGGAAAAAACAAGCGGTACACGATAGAGAGCTCCAGGAGACTGAGCTAGTTGGAAGGCATGCTCTTCGGACTATGAATGGGCCTTAGGCCACAGGAACCATGTTGTGAGGGCCGTGACTTCTGTCACGGTGGCAGGGAGAAAGCAAGCAAGAAAGAAAGCAAAGCAAACAAGCAAACAAGCAAGCAAGAAAGCAGAGCAAGCAAGCACACGAGCAAGCAAGCAGGCGAGCAAGCAAGCAGGCGAGCAAGCAGGCGAGCAAACAAGCAAGTTGCTTGTGTTTGTTGCTGGAAGCAATATCATGCCATGTGCAACCGTGTCCTTACCACACAGACGTTGCTTCACAATTTGCTGCTGACGGGAAGCGACAACTGCTGCTGGTGCTGCTGCTCGCACTTCGGTCGCCGCCGCCGCCGCCGCCGCCGCCGCCGTTGCTGCTGCTGCTGCTGCTGCTGCTGCCGCTGTACTACGCCCTGGTGCCCTTTCCTTTTTGAGCAGGAGCAATTCGTGGTCAGTGATAAGGGCTCAGACCTACTCGTCACAAACGAGTCGGAAAAAAAACCTCGGTCGGAAAAAAAAACATCTCAATCCATCGATCGACAGGTCAGGACGTCACACCTTGCCTCATGCCTCTGAAAAGACACCGGTTACTGCTTTCCTTTGGGACCTGTCTGCTCAAAAGGGTGAGCAGACTCTTCTTACCCAACTCGAACTCACTCAAGGCACACTGTGACGCGCTCTGATACAGTTTTCACTAATTGTGCTAGAAGTCCCCGTCGAACTCAAAAGTTTGGACTGTGCGACTGAATCCAGCCTGTGGCTTGTGGTCGTTTCTCTTCCTGGCGCCACTCTGTGGAAACGAGCGGATGCAAACCGAGCGGATGTCGCCGCTGGCAGAGCCGTTTCCATCGTCCGCCCGTCGCCGATGCCGCTGCTGCATTGGCAGCAGGCACGCCAGCAGACCTCGCCGCACCGCACCGACCGCGCTCTGTTCATCGAGCTTCCCTTCCGTCCCGACCATAAACAGAAAAGGATGAATTCCCTCGACTGTGCTCCGCAGCCGTTGGTCTCGGAGAACAGAAATGAGGAGAAGACAGTGGAGGTCCATGCAGGCACCGACAGCCAGGAAAGACGCGCAGATGGTCTGTGTGCGTCAGTCGAAGGGCGCACTGACTTGGCTCCGTCGACCGAAGCATACATGTGTGCAGGCCACTTAGGCTGTGACAAGGGGGGAGGGGGAACAGCCTACAGGTGTGCGAGCATTCATTGGCGGCCCCCAGCAGTCGGCCCAGCCCTAGAGCCCCCCCTCTCCTCGTGCACCCCTCTCGTGTAACCCTCCTCTCTCCTCGTGTCCCTCCCCCCCCCCCCCC
>SZWC01010040.1:63722-93254 GCA_023375785.1 Penium margaritaceum
CCCCCCCCCCCCCCCCCCCGGGGTATGACCATGGGGCAATCGAAGGGCGGGTTGAAAATCAGCAGCCCGCATGCGGTGGATTCCCCGCCATGGCATGACGCACTTGCCATTACCCCTCCCCCACCCCCACCTGCGCGGAGACTGAGGTCCGGACAGGGGGACGACCACGGCTCATGTCACGGGTGGCCGACCTCCGGCCGCCGCAGTGTGCGACCTCGGCGGCCTCGGAGAGCGGCCCATGCGAAGCCAGCCAGCGATTTTGACCCACCCATTTGAGCCATGCGTGAGCGGACCTGCGCCGGCGCCAACCGTTCACCATGCTTCACCAAGGCGCCATGTGCTTGGGCGGACTTACAAGGTGCCCCCATGCTCGCTGAACCGTCTTCACACTGCCCCCATTCTGAAGATTATACAAACGTCTCCTCCATTCTGAGGATTTTCCTCAGGTCGCCCCTATTTTTCGAACTCCAGGAAATCATCTCCACAATACCCTGATCGAAAGGCATCGTATCTTTTTGTAACGGATTCGACGGAATCCTTGACCGACTAGGCCAAAACGTTGGTGCTTGAGGGTCTCCGACCCTCAAGCCATCCCGTCTCACGGCCCACAGTCCCAGGTGACCCCGCACAAGCCACGTGGCTCCTTCGACCGGACGGCATGGCACTGCCACGCTACACTTTGTCTTGGCCCAAATTCAAAAATCGAGGGTAGTTTAGCGATATTCTTTTCAACAGCAAACCTTTTGAGATCATTTTTTAATTTGATATCCACGACAACGTGCCGAACACTTTGTCCTCTGTTTCCGCGTCCCAGACTTGGTCGTAGCCATGCCATCTTTTTGCACCAGTGTTGACATGTTCCGTGTTGTATGTATGATGAAGTGGTAAATCGGCCGATAGAGCATGTGTTATCTCCCCCATGAAGTCGACCACATTGGATCGTAGAGCTTCGTCCATCTTTCGCTTCAAGAACATAGAAGATGACGACAATTTTTTGCGGCATTGTTTTGCAATGGCGATGCATGGTCGTACGTCAATCACATCTCCAACAAATAGGACCCCTAAGGTCACATGTGTGTTCGCTCCCATAGGTATTCGCGTGGTTGCGCGGTCGTCGCTGCAGCATGATGATGGTAGGCGAACGTTTTGGTAGAGCGTCTGGAACATTTTGAAGGCATGTGTGCATGTCTACACTACGTTGGATTTGAATAGGGTCAATGTTTAAGCCCACCAATCGAAACGAATAACTTGATCAGGCGGTGGATCAAACCAAAGTACTACACGAGCCCATTTATGTTGTTTAGGTTCCGCTGAACTCTTCTTTTACTTCTTCTTGTTGTAATACATTTAAAAAACGAGCCTGGACAAGGTACTAAACATTGGCGAAAAACATCCGGTAGATTGTGTCAAAGCCGTGGGCATCCGCGAACAATAAGCTTTACTCGTACATCACTATGTATGAACAAGTGTGTCAAAATTCCCACCATTGATAAATTCTCTCAATGTTGCATCCCACAACTTAAACAATGACTTATTGAACAAATTACTCACATGTTCATAACAACGTATGCTCAACTCTTTTTATGTGAATATGTATAAGTATATGCTATGCGGATTAATTCCCTTATACCCACCTTCTGAGCGGCGTACTTCCCGAATACTCACTCTGTACACAAAACGACCAGAATACCCACACATTTTAACTGGTGACTGCATTGTCCACAAAGTGCGAATAGCAAGTAACCGTGTATGCGGTATCCACACGTGAGGAAACATGACTACATTACAGGTATTCTGTGCATGATTCTCTCATGTGCGGACATTCTGGTCACAACATTTTGAAATTCTATGGATTTGTTGCATTTTTCGACGTAGGGGGATTTGCGTACAAACTGAAGGTGAGTGACACGATAGAACTGAAGTGTGTACGCGCATGTTTACGTTTTGTCAACGTCAAGTATCGCGTCTCAAAGTAGATTGCTGCAATAGTGTTGCCGAATACTACTGCAAAACATGGGGGGAATGGGTTTTGTTCGCAGATGTCGTCATCTTTGTAAAACCACCAGACGTTATCGTCACTACCGCCTGTAATACGAATCACGATCGTGCATGTAAGAGAAGTACTCTCTTCTGAATTGCAAAGACGATCTCACTCTTACCCTAGACAACGATAACGCTTGCCACACGTGTGCCACGTCGGCAGATATTGGTTGTCGACTGGCATATACGGTGTTCCGATCCCATGCATCCCCCAAAGACACTGTAGGATGCCAGAAGGAAGCCATGTCGGCGTACAGTGGGTTTGGGCTCCCACAGCCTGGGAACCGGCCCGAGTGTGGATGCTCCTCACGAGGGTGACCGTTAGTAGCACCATGGGACATGATGTCCCGCGTTTCAATCTGCATGCCACGATCTACGTTTCCTTTCCCCTTTGTCCACCGTTCGCGCCACTTGCACGCCATGGGAAACATGTCGTTTCCCTTTGGATCCCTCCTGTTCCGAGGCAATCCCGCTCACCATAGCTCTCGAGCTTGTTCTCAACTCTGGTACATGGGTATCATGGTAACGAATATGATCGTTACGTGGGTAGAATATATAATAGCATGCATGCTTTTGCATGCACTACCCACAGGGGGTCTTATGGATCCACCACTTTTCAAGTTCTACGTTCCGTTGAAACCCCCCGTTGGTAGCTCCAACGAGGAGGAGAAACGTCATGAATCCCAAGGGTACACGAACAGCTTTGTCTTTGACGTTTTTGAAGAGGCCTGCTGGGTCGAGCACCTCCAGGCCGAAGAGCGCACAACTCCACGCTCCCCAGAGCTTAGAGAACAGTTTTTCATGAGGCTGAACGGAGGCTCCCGCGTCAGGCCGTTCCGTCCTCCGGCCGCGGGTGGGTTTCACTCTCAAAAGTCGCAATGGCGTCAGTGTTGATAGGGTTGGCTTTGCTACTACATCCAAGTACGGTGCAGCTGTCAACGATTTTTCTATCATTGTCATATGCCCCTAGTACTATCCACATTTAAAATGTTGACCTATGCTGCTGCGTGCAGGATCGTCGGATGACGAGCATCCCCCCCCCACCCCCCTCGGCGGACTCCGCGGTCGCCGCCGTCCAGAATAAGACCAAGCCCAGGAAGCAAGCTTGACAAGACTCTCCCGTCAACTTCCCGGGAGGCGATGCTTTCCGCAACATGGACGCATGCCGCGAAGTGGTGCACGACTACGCCGTGTCCGCACACATGGGGGTTACGCTTGTTCAAAGTGAGCCCTCGCGGCTAGAGGCCCGGTGTGCGCATTTGAGGCAATCGCGCTGCGCGTGGCAGCTGAAGGCGCGGTGGCCGCACAGAACCAACAACGTAAAAGTCATAGTTTTTAAGGAGGGCCACAAGTGCAGCCGAACGGGCACTAAAGGGCACCCCTTACGGAAAGTCGCGTGTGTGTTGCGCCACATCAAGAACACTGTGAAAAGAGAGCCAAACACCTCCTCGAAGGCCCTCTGCCTGATCATGGAAGCGCTCACTGGAGAGAGGTCGGCCTACCATGCCATACACCGGGCTAAGAAGAAGGCGCTAACAAATCTCATGGGGGAGAAGAGCCTCTCGTGGGGTCTCTTCCCTGCATACGTCTCTGTAGTAAGTATTCTTCTATCATTTATGGTGTCTTGTATTCTATCGTCGTTCTCTGGCTATACGAAGAAGTGTCCCGCTCTCTTTCTGTGACTCCTGCTTTTAATTGAAGCGGGTGGACCCATCCACCGTGGCTGTCGCGGAGCAGGACCAACACCATCTCTTTTGACGGGTCTTTTTGGCCCCCAGTTCCTGCAGAAACGGGTGGCAGCACGTGCGGCGGTTACTGTGCACGGACGGAACGTTCTTAAAGAACCGTTTTAAGCAAGTGCTGCTGCTGGCACAGTATTGGGACGCCAACAACCATGCGATGCCCATGGCGTGGGCAATATGCCCAGAATAGGACAAGGACATTTGAGATTGGTTTTGTCAGCGGCTTGTACAGGCGTATCCGACTACAAGGCACAACGAAACCGCAGTCATCAGCGGCACAGACGCATGACTCATCACCGCCGTCAAGCGTCAATTGCTATGTGCAGTCCACACATACTGCGGGCAACACCTTCAAGAGAACGTCAAGTCGGTGGCGGGCTCCACAGTCACCGACCTCATGTGGAAACTGGCTTGTACCTTCATGCAAAGTGAGCTCGACCACGCACGGGAGGAGCTCGGCTAGACGTCGGACAAGGGCTATCAGTACCTGTCCGGCGGAGACGGCGACCCCGGGCTGCCTTTGGAGCAGTGGACGCGCCTCAAGTGTCCGGTGCCTTGTGACGGTCACATGACGTCTAACGCGACGGAATCACTGAACGTTCGCCTCATGGACATCTGCCACTTGTACACGTTCCACTGTTTGCACAGATCTACCCGTTTGTGTAGAAGCTTTTTGTGGACCAACAACATGCCACGCACGACTGCTAAAGCCGATAGGCTCCCGTGGTGGATGCCAAGCTGCAGCAGTACACGAAACACGCCAAGGAGTACCATGTCATGAGGCACGGTGGGCTCATGGGCACAGTCACTGGCCCCATGAGCATGGCGGGCCGTGAAGTCAATGTCAACGCGGAAAACTGCTCATGCGGGCAGAGTACGGGTACCCATGCCAGTACGCCGTGGCGCTCATGCTGGATGAAGGCGTCAACCCGGAGCTGTACACAAACATGCATCTGACGCAGATGGCTTGGAGTCGTACGTACAGGACACCCATGCCGGGTGTCAGCCTACGCGAGCTGTAGTACGCCATGCGTGGGTGGGGCCAGCCGGGTGTGAGGCGCTCTCATGGGCGTCCACGTTCTAAGCGCATGGAGAGGGAGGGCCGGCGCAAGCGGGATCGCATCTACACCAAATGCGGCAAAAAGGGACACCCTCCCCGTTTCTGCAAGATCCAACCGGAACTGTCATCGGCAGCAGTGGCAGCCGCATGGAAAACAGAGCTGGCTGATAGAGCTACTGAGACAAGTGGAGTTGAGCTTTTAGTCAGTGCTGTGGCACCGGCAGCAGATGGTGACGCTGGGGGCGCGGGCAGTGTACCTGAAGGCGTCTAGGATCGCACTAGTGAAACTGCAGGTGAGGGGGTGCAGAAAGGGGAAGAGGCTGGTGCAGGTGGTGCGGGCAATGGACAACAAGGCATGCAAGGTGGTACTGGCGGTGAAGCACAAGGCGTGGAGGGTGGTGCAGCCAGTGGAACAGAGCAGGCACGCAATGCTGCTGACGGTGGGAGTGGAGGTACTGGCAATGCATCTAGCGTGCTAACCGTTGTGCTGGCTACTGGAAATGGAGGTGGGAGACACCATGCTGCCCGCCGTCGAAGATGTACCAGGGGGGCTGCCGGTAGCTCCTCAGGCCCTCCAGCCAGCGGAGACAGAGGTGGTGCTATTGGTCCAGGGGGGGTTGCAGTGGGTGCTAACAATGCTGTAGGCAACGCTGCTGGCCGTGGGGAACCAGGTGGTGCTGATGGCATGGTCATCATGACTTCACAGGTGGACAATCCTGATGATGCAGATGACTCTACCGAGTCCTCTTGGTGTGAGAGTTCTGACTCTGGGGACTGCACTGACACGGACTTAGACGAAGAACAATCACTGTCCTCGGGTAGTAGGGAGGAGGACGAGTGGGAGTCTTCCTTTGGCATGTCTGATGAGGACAATGCACATGCCAAGTGTCTTCGACGTACTTAAAGCTCACGTGCTCATGTTTCATGGTAAGCTGTACTTACAGTTTTGTGGCCATGCGTGTTTGCATTTTACCCGCTTCTTCTATGAAACTCCTAACCTATGCCATTGCTTGCTATTTCAGGTTGTACCAGTGGTTCTCACCGTTTGGTCCGTGAGGAGCAGAACGAAGCACAAGATGGTGTGGAGGAGACGGGACATGCTGCGTGTGGAGGGACAAGGAGTCAGTGACAACGCATCCATGGAGACAGGACTGCTACTTAGCACACTTGCACAATGACAATGAGACGGTGGCCAGATTGCAAGTGCCCAATGCCTGTAGTGGTATGTGTGCATCTCCCTTTGGGGAGGATTACTTTGATTCTGTGTGTGAGTTTTTGGGGGAATCAGAGTGTGTGGTATGCAAAGTCATTTTGCATGTGCACGGCCTCCTTGTTTACGTGTAGATATGGATTAGCCATGGCTATTTGACATCACTGTTCTTTTGACTGAAGTGTTTGACATTCATCAAAGGCTTCCCCATAGGTAATGCGTTCTTGTCTGAATGGAAAATGTACAAATTCTGTTCATTCACAATGGCTAACGTTAGGAAACATTGATATCTCCATTGCACAAGCCTGAAAATTGAATAGGTGGGTTGCTCTGTCCCACTAGGTCTGAAACATGACTGTTTTCACCATCATGGTACAGGCAGAATGATAGCACCCATGTTTCATGTATGCCAACACTATGGTGACATTCTGTTCACTCACAGTGCCCAACCTTAGGAAACAATGCTCTTTGCATTGCACAAGCCTAAAAATTGAATATGTGGGTTGCTCTGTCGCAATGGTAAAAGATGACCGTTTGGACCATCATGGTACATGGCTGAATGACAGCACCGATACTTGATGTATGCCAACACTATGGCCACAGAAAAACATACGACTTCTGTTCATTCACAATGGCTAACCTATAATGACATGAGGAAAGAATACCTCTACATTCATCACACATGTAAATGTACCGTGTCATCAGATGACATTGGGTATATTGTCAAAATGTAAGTAAAACATGATCGGACTATCCACAGTCGAACATGGTGCATTTATTCTACCACAGGTGTTACAAAAATGTAATGTATGACAACATTTCTGTCAATGATCCTCTCAATAAACAAACTAATAGTGCTGGCACTTCATGACAAAGCCTAACACGCAATGCATTTTCAATTGAACATGCGACGAACAAAACATTGGGAAGGTTGATGAACACTTGATGAAAACATAACCAAAGTATCCACCAAAGGTATCAAGCCCAAGGCATCCACAGCCAATGGGTGTTTGGTGGACGCAGATTAGGCATGCGAACACCCAGTATCCAGCACATCATCTCTGGTTCGCATGGGTTGTTCACCCAAGTGGGTTGGATCTTCGTTGCAACGAGCGTGTCCCAACAAGTCTTGATCGTAGCCCATGCCTCCTTTACTTGCTAGGGGGTGAGATGTGACCTGCTGGTCCTCGTAGGTTTGCCTCCCTAAGCCCCAACTTCATCCCATCGGTGCATCCTCGAAACAGTTGCCCGATTGACTGGTCAACCCATGTCTTGTACAGTGTACAAAACTGTACATGGAGATGGCTAGTGACCATTGCTAGCTCCGTATATGTACGTGCTCTAGGAGCGGTTACATACGCATGGACAGTTAGGCTCGGATGAGATCCATGGCTCCCATATGTCTGGGCAGTTCAATGGTCTCAGACAAGGAAATGGCTAGTCTAGCGTCTGTGCCATGGCTTCAGGTGACGTGGGCCATGTGGCCTTTGGCGGATGGCGGGCATGGACACTCCTCGTACGTGCCTCTCTGCGATCCCATGCTTCCTCGATTGCGACCCATGCTCGGTGGGCAAGAAAGGGGTCTCCATAACATCCGGTTGATGCGCCCTTCGGTTGATGCGCCCCTCAGATGACATGTTGTTATAGTCGAGGAGGCCTTGTCGACCCAAAGGACATGGTGTCTTTGCTTGAACAAAGACGAGTTATGCGCAGTGCGATGTTATGTACTGTTTAGTACGCCAAACGACACTGCGAACCGGTACATTCTCCCGGTTTGTAAAGTGATTCCATTGCAAACATACTTGTGAGTTACCGTGTGCATCGCTCATCGCTGACGGTGGCTGAGATACTCTTTTGGCGGAATGTGATTTGCCCAAAAACCGTCAATCAGGGCATCCTATGGCAGTGCATCGACGGCGTCCGTTCGTCTTGTCAGCACATGCTTGTTCGCAACTGCACGTACAATGGAAAATGTTGTCGAGGCGTATGTGTGGTCCTCCGATACACGGCCAAGGCCTGACACTGTGGCATGCCACGTAGCCGCTGTGAAGCAAAACCTTCACAGATGCAGATAATTCTCCCACTAGAGACCCGTTATGTTGTTGTCGCGATCTGCAGCCCTGCCTCCTGGCGTGCAAGAAAAGTGGGTATCGGAGTCAGCCCGTGAAAAGTGGGTAAAGTATGCTGCTTTTTTTTAAACTTTGGACATAGAGCTTAATTGTCAAAATGTGTGGGGAAAACGGGAGGGACCTGCCGAAAAGTGAGCATGCTAGTCTTCTTCTCCCATGACTGGATGATACGTAAATAAAGTTCTCAACCGTGAGTAACTTGCACAGATTTTTTCCAAATGGTGGGTGAAAAGGAATCCCCCCCTATGCTATGTTTCTCTACATGCACATGTGTCTGTATATGTAAATGTAGATGTATGTGTGGCGGGAGGGCCGGTTCGGCCCTCCCTCCTTGCCTGAAGCGAGGCGTGGTTGCACACCACCCCTCGCATCAGCGAGGGATGGCCGTCGGCCAACAATTTGCTGGCCACTAGCCAACTTGCTGCCCGCCGGCTGGACGGCCGGCGGCTGGCCAAGTGACCGGCCGGCCACCACCCGGCCATCCGCCAGTCGCCAATCGCAGCCTCAGTCCAATCGGTGGCTGAGGGGCCGCGAGGGCGAGGCCTTGTGGCCTCGTGCCCTCGCCCCTGCTTGCCCTCCTTGCAAGCGAGCAAGCAAGGATGAGGGAGGGGGACGAGGGACGAGAGACAAGAGAGCCCTGGCACAAAATCACCAGCGTGCCTCACATGCGATGATTTTGTGCCAGAATGTAAAAAAGTTAAATTGAAGTGCGTATACGACAAAATTTGATATAAAACAACAGAAAAACGTGTGCGATCAGACCAATTTGAGATTAAAAACCTCGGGTTGGGTCCCAAAATCAGGGGTAAGGTTAGTAGCGGAAATGGACCTCCAGAGATTCGAAACATTCAAGTCTCCCTGCTCTCGGTCGTTGATGACGATTGCCCCTCAGTCTTGTGAAAGGGGTAAGCCCCTGACGCGGACTGAGAACGCCATTCTGCGAATTCCGACGACGACTGCAGAGGAGGAGTTGGAGGTTTCGGCCCGTTACAGTTGTTCTCAGAAGCAGACAACCCCCGCGACCAAGGGTTCGACGGACACGGCGGCTATGACGTATACAAAACGCCACCGGCAGATGCAAGTAGCGACAGAAACGCTAGAAAGGACTAGGACATCTACACTTCACCATTTGAAGCACCGATAAGTGCGGTAGGAAGCTAAAGAAGAGCTCTTCTTTTTGGGTTTTCTTCTCCTCAGCCTCTCCTCCATCCCAGAGGGCTTGGTGAAATTTTGTGGGATGGGATAGGGAGTACCCACCTCCAAAACCACCTACTTTTCCCCTCTTCTCAAGGCTCCCTCTCCTCCTCTTCAACCAAAATTTGGGGTAGTTCCCTTTCCCAATACGAGATTCTCCTAGAGCCTGAGAGAAATAAAAGAAGGATAAAGGCGCCACTTTGAGGATTTTTGGAGGCCGCCACATTGCCGTGGAGCACAAGGAAGGCGGCTCCAAGAAGGGGCAAGGTGTGCCATGAAGACGCAAAAAGAGGCCAAGGAGGACCATAAGACAAGAAGACAAGAAGGCAAGAAGACAAGAAGACAAGAAGACACAAGATTAGTGAGGAGGGCGTGTGAAAGGGTGCAAACGTTTTGTTAGAGTTGATCCCTTACCTCCCACTCACTTTGTTGAGCGGTGCTCAAATTATTAGAGCGTCTAGATCTTGTACTTGCTTGTTTCTCTAGGATTGCTTAGCTTTCCTAGTGTCGTGAGTCATGGGTTAGTGTTTTTGCCTAAATTCCACGTGCTTGTGTCAAACCATGGCAGCCTAGAAGAATAGTCTTTTTCTACGACATAGTTGTGCCGACTGTGGCGGCCTAGGAAAGTAGAAATCAAATTTATAACTGCCTCACCGATCGTGAGAGGAAGGAAGATTCGGGAGGCAAAACCTCCTCAAAGTGGTGGGGTGATCCTCACAACGGTCTTCATGTGCTTGTTGCATGGATGACGAGATGGCGACTGCCGGACCGACCAGGACCATCAAGGGCAAGGTGGTGACGGCCTCACCACGCACCCTTGGCAGACTCCCAATTTTGGGAGCCGTCCTCGCGACCATGGTTGCCAAACTAAAGGCAAATACACCAACGAAGGCAACCAGTGCCAATGTTGGCAACACCGAGAAGCGGGTGGAAGCCGGAAAACTGCTCGAGAAGAACGTCGACGTGCACGTGGGCCACCCTCACGCGGCGGACGACGCACTCGAGGAAGACCACCTAGGCGTGGACCCCGCCGAAGAGCACAACATAGACGATGGCGAAGGCGACGAGGATTGCCATTATCCCCATCGGCATGCGGCAAGATTGAGCTGATCACTTAAGAAGGGTAAGGTGCTCGCCAGATCGCCTGAAGCTACTGACACGAGCGAGGCTGCCGAGAGGAGCAAAGGTGCCGAGAGCAGCAAAGGTGCCAAAAGCAACCACGCCGGAAGTTCCTGCGAGAACGCGCTAGACCAGCTCGCCGCAAAGGCAATTCGCGATGACCACAGAAGGCTTGTCAAGTTGGCTGCCGAGGCTACGGGCCGACTCAAGATCACCACAGATGGTTGAGATGAGGCACCACCCGCAGGAGTGGGGGACGGACCCCCCTTCATATATTGTGGCCACAATATAGCAGACCAGCGTCCCCACGAGTGTCATCGGTGATGATAGCCTCCTCTGGAAGGTGTGTCTCCTTGGAGGCGTGTACACAAACCGTACCCTCCTATCGTGGATAAAGGTGCACAATGCGAGACCTTGGAGGCTATCGCCAATGCTTTGACGACATCAGAGCTGAAGTTTGCATTTGCCAACCTGATGGCCCATGTCGGGCACAACATCATGGACCTCGATCGTGATCGTCAGCTATAGCGCCTGGCTGCTCATGAGGCAAGCCGCTGATGCGACAACCTCAACAAGGCGTTGTAGAGCGTGACCCAGATGCGGATGCTGCAGCAATTGTAGTGCACCGCTGGTGGTGATTCCACTGCCGGTGGCAGCGATGACTTACCTACCTCAAGGACATTGGGACCTATCATGAACACGTTCTTCCTCCACAGTGTGGAGGTGGAAGGGCGTAAAGCTGACCGACTGGATGAATTGCATGGAGCACGTTCTACGTGTTCACAAGACTCCGCCGAGTGAGTGGGGCGATCTTGCCACGACGTGGCTTGAAGGCAAGCTCTTCAAGTATGTGGTTAAAGAGTGGGATGCGTAGCAGCCACACCTCGAGTGGCACCCAATGCCTAGAGAGGCCTTCTGCGTGATCATGTGTAAGAAGTGCACCCAGCGTAAGGAGGCGCAGCGTGCCTTCCACAAGATCAAGGACTTGAGGCAATCGGGTAGCTCGCTCAAAGCCTACAGGAGCAAGTTCACCGCACTCGTGGAGGAAGCCAAAATCTTCACCGAGGGCGATGGGACTCATACATTCAAAAACTCGGAGTACAAGCTGCTTGAGTACTTGCGTGATGGTCTTGCAAGTGAGAAAATGAAGGACAAGACCACCATAACACCAACCGGCCAGGTGTGGACAAGCTAGGGGGGATTGCGGGACTACATGAGTAAAGTGTATTCGGTGAGCCCGAAGCAATACTCGGATGCACGGCCAAACGCGCATGCACTTAAGGCCACGACGTGCTCATGGACGATGCGGGGGCTGGAGGAGCAGCCGGGCAGCGAGGCAGGAACAAGGGCAAGCAGCCCGCAAAAACTCTAGTTAAGAAGACTATCAGGCACAAAACCCCAAACGACAAGCGCAGCCGCGGTAATGACGAGTTGCAGGCGGTGCGTGAGCGTCGCAACACACCCTTCTGTGATGGACTCTGCCACAACTCCATGCAGGCGGGCCACTTTAGGGCTCAGTTCCCTCAGGCTGCTGGTGGTGGACAAGAGACCACGGTGTTAGCCGTAGCAGCAGCACGTTGTGGGGATGTTGCAACAAGAGGCCGGACAAGGTAGTGGACAAGCCGTGGTCGCGGTAATGGACCCAGTTGTTGGAATGGACAAGGTCGTGGTGCGGATTTTCTCAACCCCTAAGTGACGATTGTGGGAACCACTCGGGGGTGAGACTAGATCACGAGTGTGGGTTCATGTTTTCAGACGAGGATGTGCAATTATTTGAGTTTTTGACAGGTTCAAACTTCTCGGTTGTTTTCTCCCATCTTGTTGAACCTCATTCTACGCTTGCTAACCGCCATTGCCCACTAAACCTTGCATCTTCGGATGAGATGTGTAATCAAACGTGGTTAGTGGTGGCGATACCAACCTTTGTGTAAGAGTTGTGCGATGCAGTGATTGAAGTAAACACCCTCAAAACGGTGAGTTCAATCACGTTTGCGGTACCTTTGGTCGACCATTTTGACCCAGTCAGATTGAAGGACTGGAAGGTGCTAGCCAATTTTACACGTTCCCACAAGATGTGTACTCGGGTGGGTGAATCATGGGACTTGTGGTGCCCGCTGTACCGACTCCATGTTTATGACAAACTCGGCTTGCCGTAGTCGAGCCTGTTCACTCTGAAGAGTAGAGGCAACATGACGATGCAATTCAAAGGACACCTAACTGGTGCTCCCATGACACCTAGTTGGTGATCATGTACTTGCTAACGCTGGAGGAGATGACTCCTTTGTTTGCCTTGGCTTTACCCGAAATGTTGGCCTAAAGTATGAGCCATCAAATGGCGCAGTTGTCGTCGGTGACAAATGTACGGTACGTGCGATCGGTACGTGTATAGCATAAGTTTGTATTCAAGGGTACACATAGAGTGTCATGTTGAAGGTACTTAACCTTCTTGACCTTTTTGATGTGGTGCTAGGTGATCCCTGGCTCTGTGAAAAAAAGGCTCTAATGTGCTTTGAACGTAAGCGTTTGATCCTCCAAAAAGGACAGTGTCACTTTACATTGATTCATAGTTTGGAATGGTCATCGATTTGACTCAAATTCCATGCCAGCTTTTCTGCAATGCAGGTCAAGAGACGTATTCAACAAGGTTGTCGATACTTGTTGGCCCAGCTACAAAAAGTGGAGGATGACATAAAGGAAGACACGCCACAAGAGATCAAATATCTTTTGGCGGATTTCTTGGATGTATTCCAAGACCCACCGGCTCGGCTCCGGCGAGAATGACACATGGGCCACACGATTCCGCTACAACTGGAAGTGACTCCTCCGTTCAGACCGATGTATCCCCTTATTCCTTCCTCCGAAAAGGCGAGAGGTCAAACGCCAAATCAAAGAGTACCATGCAAAGGGGTGGGCTGCCAAGTAACTTGCCGTACTGTGCGCTGATTGTTTTTTTGAAAAAAGGATGGTGGTTCACGCATGTGCGTTGACTACCGCGCCCTGAACAAGCTGACGGTGAAATATCGATTCCCCTTACCATGGATTGAGGCTTTGTTTGACCAACTCCAAGAGGCAAAAGCATTTTCATCATTGGATTTGTCTTAAGGGTACCATCACATCTGCATCACGGAAGACGATGTGTCTAAAACTGCGTTTTGAACGCATATGGGACACTATGAGTTTCGGGTGTTATGCTTTGGGCTAATGAATGCCCCGTCAACTTTCCAAGGAGAAATGAACCGAACGTTCTCCAAGCAACTTGTTCATTTTGTCTTGTTTTACCTGGAGGACTTTATGGTTTTCTCCAAATCCATTGAAGAGTGCATAGAACATTTGCGTGAAGTCCTCGTGACCCTTTGGGAGTTCAAAAGTTCTACTCAAAAGTGAGCAAGTGCAAGTTTGCACAAGATGAGCTTAAATAACTTGGAAACATCATTGGCAAGAAAGGTGTCTGTGTCAATCCACGAAAGATGCAAGCTGTTGTGGAATGGCCACGTTCGGAAAACAATGGACGGATTCGGTCTTTCCTCGGCCTTGTAAACTACGTTCGACGGTTCATGCAAGGGTATTTGACCCTGGTACCACTGCTAAATTGGCCCGCACGAAAAGAATTGCGTTGGAAATGGACATCTGATTGCGAGAACAATTTTCTTAAAGTCAAAGATTTTCTGTCCACAACGCCTGTCCTAGCTCTTCCGGATCCATCGCAACCGTGGGAGGTTTGATGTGCTGTGTCAGTTGTTGGACTCCGAGCCGTCCTCATGTAGAACGGTCACCCACTGGCAAATGAAAACCGGATGCTCATTCTCCAAGAAACACAGTACAGGAATGGGGATCAATAGCACCTTGCGGTATTACACGCTTTCAAGATGTGGCGTTGCTAGCTCGAGGGTGCCGAAGGGTGTGTGAAAGACATGATTGACCATAACCCGTTGGTGTTATCTCAAATGCAACTGAACCTATCAAGACGACAGGCGCGTTGGAGTGAATAACTGAGCCGATTCTCATTCACATTAGAGTTATTGCGAGGACGTATCAATTTGGAAGATCCACTAAGCCGGAAGCCAGTGAAATTTAAAACAACCACTGAGGTCGGTGGGTGTTTCATGGCCATGGCGATGGCAACTGTGTAAACACTATGGCCTCTTCCACCTCTGCGGCAACCAACTCAAGAGATTATCCAGTACAACAGCCTCGTTAACAGAGTTGGAATGGGATTCTGTGTGAATTCTTGGTTTTAAGACTCTCAAAATCTAGATAAGTACGGATTGGTGGAAGCCGCAAAAATCTTTTGGCACGGAGAACAAGTTGTTGTACCTGTATCGGGAGGCATTCGAGCGAAAACTATCTTCCAGTTCCAGGACCTGCCGGTCGCATGTCATGTGGGATCTCAAAAGACCGGACAGGTACTCTCGGACCACTATTGGTGGCCAGGATGGAGTGTCGATGTCCGTAAGTATTGCATGACATGCGACCCATGTCTTTGGAATAAAGCTAGTAACAAGAAGCCCACTGGACACCATCAACAACCTCCCATTCTTGGGACTCCATGGGAGTGCATCAGCATGGACTTCATAACCGGTCCTCCAAACATGGCCATTGGCCACGATGCAATACTAGTGGTTGTGGACCTTATGATGAAAATGACACACTTCATTCCAGCAACCACAGATGTGAACGTAGAGGAGACTGGTTGTCTTTTCTTTGAGGGTATCGTAAAGTACCACGGCTTGTCATTGTGTATTATCTCTGATCGAGACAGAAAAATTGCTAGTACGTTTTGGCAAAAGATATATGAATACCTCGGTAGCGAGTCACAAATATCCACAGCACTTCACCCTCAAACTGACGGATAGACGGAGCGCATTAACCGCACTCTGGAACAAACACTCCACATGTACGTGGACCCTGCCATGAATGACTAGGGTAAATTCCTCGCACTTGCAGAGTTTGCAGTGAATAACTCTGTGAATGAGTCTACACAAGTGACACCGTTTGTGTTGAATAGTGGACGGTATCTAGTAGTGTCCTTTTTATAATTGAAGAGTGTGAGTAGAAGAGGGCAGTGTCCTTCTGCTCAAGCTTTTACTGCTTGCATAGACTCCTTGTTACCGGAGGCAAAGGGTCACCTTCAAGCTGCTCGACAAAAGAAAGGGAATATGTCAAAAAAAGACACCGTGAGGTCTCGTTTGACATCGATGACAAAGTGTCGCTTAGTACTAAGAATATTTAGCCAAAGTCACCATGGGCGCCAAAAAATCTACTTGAATGGATCGGGTTGTTTCCCATCGTTGCACGCATTGGGCCAGTGGCATACCGATTAATGTTTTTGCCGAGTATGAAGATACATGACGTGTTTCACGTGAGCCTGTTGGCTCCATACACGGCAGAGGGAACCGTTTAACCACTTCCGGCAGTCCTTACTGCCGACGGCCAAAACAAGGGTCTTTGTCTACTCCAGCACCGAGAGCGTATACTCTGGTTGTGGGTTGTTAGGGAATACCTCGTTCATTGGGCCAGGTGTGGACCTGAACATATCTCATGGGAGCCCGAATCCCCGTTGTCCAGAAGGGTGGTCAACAAGTATTGGAGCGAGCTGGCGTATTGTACAGATTGACACATGTTATGGGACACCGCCATAATGTGGAATAAAGTGAACAACATTCCCGCAAGGTGGCATTCATGGATGGAAACCAGAGGAGCGGGGGAGATCGCTAGCCGTGCAGTCCGACAAGCTGCACCTTAGGTCCAAGTACCATGCACATGTTCATGTTTAGCTGGTGATTGAAATTGTTAACCTTCTCTTACAATGTTGATGAATTACTAACTGACAATTGTGCTCGTTGTTCATGAACTGAGACTGTTCACAATAAGTGGAGAGGAATGTCGCGGGAGGGCTGGTTTGGCCCTCCCTCCTTGTTGAAGCGAGGGGTGGTTGCGCATTGTCTTCCCGTCAGGGAGGGTTGGCTGACGGCCAGCACTTCGCTGGCAGTTTTGTGCCAGAATGTTAAAAACATAAATTGAAGATTGTTTGCCAAAAAATTTGACATGAAAAAATAGAATAACCCGTGCAAACACATGACGTTGAGGTAAAATCTCCGATTTTGGTCCCTAAACCAGGGGTTCGGAGACTCCAAATATTCGAGTCTCCTTACTCTTGGTCATTGATGCTAGTTGCTCCTTAGTCCAGGGAAGGGGGCTAAACCCCTCACAAGGACTTAGAACACCAGTTTGCGAACTCTGAGGACGACTTTAGAGTAGGAGCTGGAGATTCCGACCCGTTATATTATGTGTAAGTTGGGTAGTATTCCAAACATGAGTATCTGCCAAGTCAGGATTTCCCCTTTTGCTTATTGGTTAGTGATTAGTTGTAGCGGAAGAGGATGGACCGTAGAAATCCATTTGATGACATCATGAAGTTCTTGCCCAATGACGATGTGTTGGTCGGTGGGTCACGCTCTGGCGTACACCGCATGAGATTTTACCCTTTAGTTCAGCCGTCAAGGCCAATTATTCTTTTCAGAGGGCTTACTTTACTCTTTTATCCTTCTACAAGAGTAGTTTGTTACAATGGCGTGAGAGCGAACGATTATTCCGGTGACCAAATGCTTTCGGTTTTTAGTCGGATGGCCGAAGTTAATGGGCAAATGGATAAACTTCATGTTTTACTCGCTAACTTGGGTCAGGCTTCTAAATATGTGCTGAACAACCCAGCTCGACAACTTCGGTCAAAGCATTCACCCGACGGCACAGAACCGTGCAGTGTGCGAGCATCTGAGCAAGTCAAAGCAAACTCCATGGCGGGCCATGGCGAGAAGTCGCCATGGCACGCCTCACTGGCGAACCACGCTCCCACGTCCAAATCGCCCAAATGCAAAGCAGGCACATGGTTGTTGTCCCTGTTCCTTGGCGGAGCTCGGATAGGATTGTAAGAGGGCAAAACAAGAAATCCACTTTGCCACTTAATGGAGCTCACCACGCTGATGTAGAACGTGCATCAATAGCGCTTTGCACGTGCACCGATGTAAGGCTGAGGTAGAGCAGCAACAATGGGTTGCGTAGTCGCTACCCGGTGTTAATGACTCACCGACATGGGGTGCACAAACAAGAAAACTTTTATTGCACCACCACTCCCACATCCATGGCAGCTTGGCATGAGGTGTACAGCTTGCTCCATTTCACACCACCGCCAAAGCATCAAGCAGCTGTCGAGCACCATGGCTTGTTGGCTAACCCAACGAGGATTCAAACTTTTGCGTGAGCAAGTCGACACGGGCCCCGGTGGTTGTCAAGCACCACGAAATGGGTCAGTTTCACTGGCGCTGCCAGCGGCTGGGTCTTTATGATAGCATGAGCTGTGGCATATTCCCTGCTGGCCTTGCTAGGATTGGCCGGAGAACTGCTGGCACGGCCAAAAGGTGTAGTCTCTGCAGGTGCGTTCCGCCGCCTGCTTGCAGGTTGGAGTTGAGTAGCTCGGGCTCGAACTTCTCCCACGAGTCGGATGGTTGCCTTTAACCACTCGCAGATAGGGCTCATGTAGCAACTTACTCAACATCCAGATGTTTTGCTCGTACTGTTTAGAGTGGCGAGCCTAACACCAAGGCCCTTGGCCTTTGTGTTTAGTAGACTACACAAAAATGCACGTAGCATGTCCTCTTGGCCACGAGCAGGTCCCTCGTTAGTTCACAATTGGTTGCAATGTCGCAGCTGACCCTGTCGTGGTCAGACCCACACCAAACGCATATGTCTTGGCTACCCAGAGCTCCTGTTTTACGGAGCCTGATCAAACATGCTAGAGGAGGCACTCTTTATAGAGGGAGCATCAGTAGGGTGCGCGGCCTGTAAGGATGAGCCCAGAGCCATTTGAGAGCAAGAGGAGAGATATGAGATTGTTTGCCTTCTAATTGGACATAAGGCCTTTTAATGCAAATAAATGTCTTGCAAGAAGCTGAAGCCTAAAGGTTTGCCAGACTACTAGAAGGCTTTCTTCATAGCCAAAGGTTGAAGGTGTCACTCTCACTGACACCTTTGCACCTATGGATCGTATGACCACAACTCGCGTTTTGTTTGACGTAGTTGTTCAGCAAAGAATAGGAGCCGCACCAAATGGATGTGAACTGCGTGCTCCTCCATGGCAGTCTAAAGAAGGAGATTTACATAGTTGAGTCATCTGGCTTTGAGCGCCAGTGGGGACCGATACAGGCGTAGGACCAGGTATGCCAGTTGGGACTGGCACAGACAGAGGACCAGGTGTCCCAGTGGGGACTGACACAAGCACATGCTTAAGAGCGCATGCGGGGACCGAAAAAATCATTGGATAAACGTCCACGATGGCCAGATCATCATCGGCCGGAGACTGGACTACAGGCGAGTAGGCCCGGTTGGATACATTCTTTGGCCTAGACTCCCCCATCCACCAGGAAGCCACACAGGTGGAGATGTGGCCGGCGGCCAAGGACATGATACTGAAAAGATTTTGGTATGTGAGAGCCTCAAAGAATAGGACGTTTGAATGCTCAACAATGCTGTGACAAGTAGAGTCCCAAAACAACCAGGACCTCAACTGCGTGGAGATGATAAAAAAGGCATACATGCGATTCCGCGGGGAGACCTTGGATCCCCACTAGTGCCCTTTGTTCCGCACGCAAGACAGGGAGTCCAAGACACGGGTTAAACACAGGTCGGTGCGACGGCTGATCCACAGCTTGTACGGTATGACATGGTATGTTTTGGTATCGTGCAGAAGACAATTTTTTATCCATTTCATGTAAGGTAAGTCCTCAAAGGTAGGATGTCCGCACTCTGACCGCATGGTGCAGACGGCATCGTCCATGGTGCGGTTAAAACGCTTGGTCACATTGTTTTGCTGGAGTGTCACATGGACAGAGAGCTAGTGAAATACATCGTGCTTAGGAAAAAAAAATCCCTCTTGTCCAGGATCTCACAGCCACAATTCGATTATAACTTGTGGAGTTTGTGGCGTGATCGATGTTCAGCAATGGCCAGCCGCACACAGACTGCCAGGGTGGCATCGCTCTTGTGGCGGAGGCTACAGAACCACCGCATCCGGGTGAAGTCATCAGTTACGTGAGAACATATTGACCCCATTCTGAGAGTGACCCCATTCTGAGAGGGACCCGACTAGGAGAAGCCCAAGAAGGTATAGCCAACGCAGTGTATGAGAACAGGAGTTTGGGTAAGTACAACGATGCATCTTATCCTCAGTGTAGAAGACACAATCAGTATTGGATGGCTTCTTGAAGGAACTGCATCAAGACTGACGATTGACTGTGTTTACATGGGCTTTGGTATAGTGTCCAAGCTCACATGGCAACGTCGATGTAGTGCATGTTGGTGTTTTGAAAAGAGCACACCAGTGGCAAATAACTACACAATGAAAGATAGAGGAAAGGAGGCATAGGGGTGTAGCAAACGACATGAAATTGGTCATTAACGACAGAGAAATGGAGCATGACGTCACGAATGTCACAAGCATACATTATGGCAGAGTTAGCAGAGTATTGTTCAAGAAGATTCATCTTGGTACATTCATAAGCTGAGAGCAGGCTGATATAAAGAGCAAGGTTGAAAATATATTAGGGTTGAGTGGCATCGGAGTTGATGATCCAGGTTCCACAAGTGCTGAAAAAGTACAAAGGTTGAAAATGCACGAGAGACCCAACAGGATCGAGGAAAATGATGTCAACACGAAGACATGTCATGTGATCGGTGACATCGGAGTTGATGATCCAGGTTTCACTTGCCTCACAAACTGTCACCGACACCAAGCAACGAGTCACCAAACACCCCACCTTTGTTGAGCCCTCAGCGTAGGACTCAGAGGAATGAGAGACAACATGAATGTGTGACTCATCAAGTCAAGTGATGCTGTTGGAGCCATCCTCATCACAATCTGACAAAGCTCGTCCACAGGTATCATCACGGGGGATGAACAGCATGGGGCAAGGTGACTGTGGACCAATCGAATGTGACAACACAGTTGTACCTTCTTGAGTGTGGAGTGCCAACACCTGAAAAACCTCCATAATGGTGTGTTCTTGAGGATCCTAGTTGCCTTTGTTGTTTGGAGGAGCTGGCGCCTTTGCTGCAATCGCGAGTGTAGTGCATTGCTCCTGTACAAAGCTGGGAGACGTCCACTCCGTGTGCACCACCTCAAATCCGCACGAGATCTTGCTCCAATCGAGGGACCACTAACACTTCTTATATCTGTAAGCATCACCATAGTTGCAGCAGTGGATAGAGCATCCATTGCGTGCTTCTTCCCCTTCTTGTGCCCCTTCTTCCTCCTATTCCCCTTTGTGGTCACTTAAACATAGTGAGTTTGGCCAGGCGGAGGTGAGTGATATGAGGAGGAAGTGGTGGAGGTAGAGCTGGATCTGAGCGGGGTCAGAGTTTTTGGAGGTGTCACGATCATTGTTGCGATAATCAAGTTGGAATAATGCACTTGGACTGTCTCCCTAGCCAATGTCGTCTGAAGGTGGTAGCATGGGGCCAAAGGGAGGAGCTAAAAGGGCTCCGACATCTCAAGACGTTCAAAGCCAAAGAAGAGATGAGAAAGCGATGTCGTGTGTCCTACATGTGATCAACACGTGCTATTTGGAATGTTGATGATGTACCGTCCGCGCCGACCGCCTCACACTTGAAAAATGTCAACTGAATACTGACCTGAAAAAAACATCTCAACGGATTCCCTGAGTTAGCGTCAAGACTTGATTGACAAGATCAGCTCATTGCTCATCCAACGAGACCTGTACGTCGCGAGGCTATTTGCAAAGGATTACTAGGAGTTCGGCGGGTACGACCAAACCTAGTTCTAGTTCAATGATCCATACTGGCGAAGCTGATTCATTTGCCAATTGTCATACCAGGAAAGGAAGAAATGCAAAGGATGCTATTGGTGGAGTGCCATGACACCGGTCCAAGTGGATACTTTGGTGAGGACAAGATGCCTAAGAAATTAGCAAAAATTTTCCGACTTAGTGGCTTTGCACAATTTGTGCGACACATGTCATTGGCAAAAATGTTGTCGTACGAGGCCACTGGGAGTGCTCCGACCACTTCCTTCTCCAAGGGAGCCATAGGTCGAAATCCGATGGACTTTGTGATGGGGCTGGCTGCCACTCTAGAGGGATATGACACTATAGTCATGGTAGAGGAGAGACTTCCTACACTGTTGCACTTCATCCTGACAACAACCACCGCCATTTCAGAAAGAAGAACACGGCTAATTCTAAATCAGATTGTGCGGCTGCACAGAGTCTCACGCACCATCATCAACAACAAGGACGGCCGGTTCATCAGCTGTTTTTTTTGCGAACTGATGACGCGTTACGTCATTCAGATCCAACTATGAACGGTCTTCCATCCTCAAACAGACGGGCCGATTGAGTAGACCGTTGTTCGAGCATCTGATCAGCCGCTCAAACAACTTACATGCACTTTATGGTAAACTGATGGAACTCATTGGATAGCCAAACCTACTGCCAAACTCGCAATTTACTCAACGAATTCCACTGCAATGTGTAAAATTCCATTTGAAATGGCATAGGGTAAATTTCTTGCCACACCGGCAGGACTACATCAGAACCAAAACAAAAATCGAGTAGTTGACATCCCCTGCTGCGACTTTTCCAGCGTCAGGAAGGAAACACGCTAGACGCTCGAGAAGACGCAAGTGGCAATGAAGCGAGCAGTGGACCAACATTGTAGCGAAAACATACTCAGTAGTGGCAATTGCTTCCTACTCAACTTGGAAAACATTAATCTATGCGGACAAGACTTTGTAAAAGTAAGACCCGGATGGTTGGGACCGTTTGAGATTGAGCAAATGCAAATCCCAGTTATCGCTCTTTGCCAACCTGACAGCATGGCGATTCATCCGCTCTTTCACGTAATTAAAGGGCACGCGCTACTGGGACCCCAAGCAAAAGATTCCTTGGCAGAGATATTGCTCCTACGCATCCAATCCAAGAGAACGGAGACAGAGAGTCTGTGATCGAAGACATCCGCAAACATCGATCCCATGGTAAAACAACCAATTATCTTTTCAAGTGGCACGGCTATGAGGTAGCGCACAACAACTGGGAGCCCAATGATAATCTGAGAGACGTCGATCATCTGATCGATGCTACTATAGGTGTTTATGGCCTATGTGTGCTAATGCACTGAGATATCATGGCTAAAATGGGGGTTACGTCCCACACATACACAAGTTTCTTAAACTCTATGAGTGAGCACTTCTGTCATTACATTCGTGGCCCACTACGAGTCGATGCAGGAATTTTTATGCCGCTTGGCCAAGGGCATGTTGGCCACCTTCCCCGACCTCCAGTGTTGCGTATCCAACAATGTCACCACATTTGGCCACTTTTTTGGAATGGTTGACAAAAGTGTCGCGAACCATATTGATGTTATGATACTGTTTGGTTGATTTCTAGATGACTTTGGGCTTTTACGAGCCGTGCCTCAGTATTCTCGAAACCCCCCGACTTCTCGGTGGATTTTCTTGAAGCGACATACTGTTAGGTTGACTCACGACATGGCATCGCGTACGTTTCTCAGCTCAAGCACCCAAGACCCAACATATGCTTCATTGTGTTTCTTGCTATTGTATGTATGCGCGTGACATGTCCAACACATACTGCAAAACAGCATCAAAGAGCACTTACTGCAAAACAAAAAACAATCCTATCATCCCAATTCCTTGAATCGTCTTCTGCTCTGCACCTCATCTCCATGAACCATCCACATTTCGTGTGACATAACCAAATCACCATCCGATTGGAAGAGCATTACATAGTAGAGAAGAAATAGTATCTCTACCAACACGGCTAGTCCCCAATTCATCCCCATTCTAGCTCTAATACATCCAAGATACCCCCACTGTTTCACGTATCTTCAGGTTGCCCCTATTTTGGAACTTATTGCTTGGTCATTACTATAAATGGGGATGGCCAGGCAATAATTTTCTGAAAATAGGGGTAACAAGGGCGTGAAGCTGCACGCAAAGCGTGCATGGGTCATGAAGTGAATTGAACGTCTAAAGTTTATGTTATAACTTGAAGACGAATAAGAAAGTTGAGGAAAAAAACTGGGGGGGGGGGGGGGGGACTCCTTTTCATCCACCATGTGGAAAACTTCTACGAAGGTTACCCACAGTTGAGAACTTTCTTTATGTATCGTCCAGTCGTGGGAGAAGAAGACTAGTATGCTCACTTTTCGGCAGGTCCCTTCCGTTTTCCGCACACATTTGAACTGGTGCGCTTTATGTCCAAAGTTAGAAAAAGGCAGCACACTTTACCCACTTTTTCTGAGATGACTCCGATACCCACTTTGGACATCCACTGGTCACAAAAACTGATGAGCGGATGTCCAAGGCTCGTGCTCCTAAACATCGCAAATCCTGCAGAATGGGGTCCACATCATCCCTGTCACAAGTGACATTGACTTTGGAGGACCTATAATCTTACTTTTTTTTTAAAATGCTTATGTTCCTTTGTTTACAAATTGTTCCACCATGGCCATAAAAAACCACAATCGGCTGCTCGACGACAATCCATCAGCAAATAATACTTGTCATTTGTTGAGAGACTATTCTATTTGAGAAAAAATAGACAACACAATCTTTATTCGTTATATAGATCTAATGGTTAGGGTTTGTTATGTCCCCCCATGGAAACATTGGAATTTTTTCTTAGAATCTGTGTAGAGTTCTCAAGACAAAATGATGGGTGTGAGCTCGTCGCCCTAGCCTCTTTCGTTCCATATCTCGTACAATACCAGACATGGAACAAAGGAAAAATCTTGCTTCGGAAGTGCAAAAGACAGAACCCTTCAAGCAAAACAATTCTCCATTCCATGAACGTCTATCTCACTATGCATTGCACGCCGGAAGAACGGAAGCCAGATCGACGAGGTCGTCCGCGTGTATTTTTTCAAAAGAGGTCAAAACCGTGTCAGTCAACGCGACCGAATAGTCGAGAAAACCCTACAGCTGTTAGATGGTACGATCCTACGAACCACGACTAAAAAAGTTTACATAGAGATAGATGTTTGTGTCCTTCATATATGCAATACTTATGTACGAGTCATGTTCTTTATCATTTCTACGGAGAACTACAATATTATTATACGTACGATATGTTTTGTGATTAATTGACGTATGTTAAGGTTGACGAACTGTCGTCAGATAGGACAATCTAATGTATCAAGTATTAGAAAAAAAAGGTGTCTTTCGAGCGAAGTCGCTACGACGATGAAAATAGGACCTTGCCAAACGCTAACTGTCGACATTTGAAGAAAAGGGGCCGACGTCATTGGCCTCGCTTCCGTCGTTCCGACATGGGATGTCGCGTGCAACGTGCGGTATTGTTCTTTTTCGCTTTGTGTGCAAAAAAGTGAGTGGACCACTAATCGACCATATTCGAGCACGACTGCCCATGTCGGCAGGCGAACCCCACCTGCTGAATGCAAGAACGAGCTCAACGATGCGAAATAGCCACGTTGTGGAGGCGACATCGGACGAAAACTTCAAAATGAGCACCCTAGCCAAAACTTGATGCGAAAGGTGACCATATTGTTCAATATTTGGGCAAAAATATGGAAACATTACATTTGTAAGGATGTATTCACCGTCGCAGCCCATGTAAAACTACAAGAAAACAGAAATCGTGTTGAATCCGTAGAATCCAAAAACATAATTTCTATAAAATCCACCGTTCCAAGAACATGCATACAATACAGAAATTCTAGTCATGAGTTTTCAGAAATGGGTACTTCAGTCACGGTTAGTCATCATTCGTGTTTTGTGGACAATGCGGTCACCAGTTAAAACAAGTGGGTAGTCTGGTAGTTTTCTGTACAGAGTGGGTATTCGAGAAGCATGAGGCTCAGAAGGTGGGTATAAGGGAATTAATAAAAAAAAATTGAAAAACATACAGGATAGAATGTAAAAAAAGTCTAAGGAGGTTATTACATGCATGCATGCAGCACGTAATGAGAATGACTCGCGATGTACGGTTTCCAAACTTCAGCTTTATATTGTTTTTCCATAAAAAACAGAATTTGTACATTATTCTTTGTTTGAACAATGTGAAACTGTAGCGTGGCAGTGCCCACGCCGAGTGGTCGAAGGAGCCACGTGGCTCGAGCAGGGTCACTTGGAACTGTGAGCGGGGAGACGTGATGACTTGAGGGTCGGAGACCCTCAAGCACTGCGGTTTTGGCCTAGTCGGCGAAGGATTCCGTCCAATCCGTTACATTGGTATGAGAGCTCCAGGGCTCGAATCCCACGTCGGGATTACCGCAGATGCCCAGGCGGCTCTCATTCCTAGAGGGGGAGGAGTGCAGCCTGCCAGTGCCACGCCGACTGGTCTCGAGTGGGATCACCTGGGCTTGTGGGTGGTGAGACGGGATGGCTTGAGGGTCGAAGACCCTCAAGCACCGCGGTTTTGGCCTAGTCGGCCAAGGATTTTGTCGAATCCGTTACAGAAACCAATGATTTTACTACCCGGTTCAAGTTATTGGTTGACCTTGGCTAGTATTATTTTTGTATAGATATGATTGATGAATTCAGTTCGGGTTTGTTTTTCTTGTTTTTTTGGTCTCATGTGTGGGTGTCTTTCCTTGATGTGGACTTGCTTGAGTCACCCAGAAGAAATGTGTTGGAATACCGTTTTGCGTCTGCGCACAACAGTGAATCCAGCGTGACACTTGATGCTTTCATCGAATGCGTGCTCTGTTGGAGGTAGCGTTTAATGACTCAATCCAGCGTTGCGTTGGTTTGAGCTATGTTCGAGATGTACCTTTTTCGCAATCGACGGTCCTCTTGAGCTGTGTTCGAGATGTACCTTTTTCGCAATCGACGGTCCTTTTGAGCTATGTTCGAGATGTACCTTTTGTCCACGTCAAGAAAAATCGAGAGTGACCTCCACGTGTAGAGGTTTTAGCGCTCGACAGGTCATCATAGAGGAATTGGAGGTGCGAAGAGAGTGGTATTTACAATCGCCCTCGACCATCTTTCCTTTGTGTATCCGCCAAGTGGGATGCGTCGTTGCATGCTGTGCTCTAGGTTTTTTTTTGTTATTCGTGTTTTGACATGCTTGTGAATACCTTGTCCACTAGAGGGGTGAGTCTCGCGTTTCTGGTCGAGCTCCCGAATGTGGACGATGTGGTACAGTCGGAAAAGTGCAAGAGGTGTAGCAAAAGTGGATGTTGAGCGGATTACAATAGGGTATACTTTGCAATCCAACAAAATGATATATTTTTTTGCCTTATTTCGCGTTTTGGAGAGAACTTGCTGAAAGCTAGAAATGGGGGTGATGTGAAAACTAGTGGCATTGGCTGCATGCAGGCTTGCATCGGGGTTACGTAGTAATAGACTGAAGCCGGGTTCAAACATGTCATCTGCCTTGGAAACGAGTTTTGCTCGACCTTCCCCTCTTGTCCGAGAAGTCGTCGTCGGTGAAGTCAAGTGCTTGCTTGCGATGTCCGGTATCTGTTTCAGAAAAAACCCTGGTTGCTACGCGAAGTTTGTCCGATTCGCACGTATTTCTCGGACTGGGAGTCACTTCCGTAAGGAAAATTGCGCTCAGAGAGGGCCTGTCTTCCGGACGCGACAGAAGTGTTGAAAAAATACTTAGAAAATACACGATGGGGTGTCGGTGGACAGAAACACCGACCGCAGACAGAATTGCCGTCGCGGAAGTCCTTGTACAGCGGATTTTCTGACATCAGCGCCGATTCTTGGATATTGAACCGATTGCACAGGCTTAACACGTAACCCCAATAATCCTCGGAATGGGGGCAACTAAAGTTAGATCTCAGCAATGGGGGAAACGTAGAAGTCCGCCCCTTACCAATGGGCCGGAAAACCAGTAGTCATTCAGGGGAACGCTGTTCGACTTCGAGACAAGGCTTCCGAAGTTGAGAAGCTCTCCTCGCGGGAAAAAACCACGTTTTCGAAACGCACTGCTCACCACTCCCGAGCTGGGGAGCACATCATGGGATGTGACGTGACAGCGCGGTGTTTGGCCGCGGTGATGCCCTTGCGCTGATCCTAAGCCACGGATGAGCACCGCTCATCCAGGCTGCGTGCTGAGGGTCGAAATGGTGTCAGCTTCAGCGTCAAGGTGAGGGGTGCTGTCAGCGTCAGGGTAACCAGTCTGGAAGGATGTCGAAGGTCTGGAGAGATGTGGACTCCATGCTCCATGATTCGGGAGTCCTGAACGTATCAGTGGAACTCCGGTGAGAACCTCAAGTAATGTGACATTCGCACTGACCGCGAATCACTGACAGGAAGAGAGTGGAGAACATCACTCGTTCCACTTGCAATTTCACATGGCTATGGACCTCCTGTACTGTGACCGTTCGTACTGACCGCCAATCGCTCACCTCGGCCGGCCGACGTAGTTCCACGACGACACGATCCATAGTTCCTGGGCACCAATCCTGCACTAGCGGCTTGACGCTGATGCTTTGGCATCTTCATGCCGAACGATCCTGCATCCTCCCCAGGAAACACGGGTTTGTCCCGCTGCAGCGGAGAATGCCGCTTATTTTTCCTCAGATTCGCACAGTTTACACTCCGAACAAAGGGTCGTTACGGTGGAACAGTTCCCTTGCGTTTGTACAATCAAAGGTAGCCCAGAATGCTGATTCCTCACGCAAGGATGATGACCGTCAAGGATGGAGGCGTCTGCCAACGTTTTGGCGAGAGTGATCTGGCACAACGGATGACCGCGGCTGTGTCACATCTAGGATGTCATTTTAAGTTCACATGTCTGCCGTTATGGTGGAAAGCCAGTGTGTAGCCTCCATCACTCACCTCTCACCGTCGACGCCGGATAAGACGTTGACCGGGCATGTCCTGTTGACTGCCCGGCGGTCAGTGGGATGTTGTGTTCGTGTCATACTGTCCGGTGCTCATCACTAAGGCAAACCCAGGTCACCTGGCTCGCAACCAATCCACTGTCCTATCACTTCGCGTGTGCGACAGCGAGAAGGCGATAGGAGCGAGCGACTATCTCCTGTCGAAGTCGCAACCCATGTCCTAGTCTGCGTCCGGTCTTTCCGTACTGAGCGAATCGACCTCATCGCTCTGAGACACTTGGACACAACACAGCACGGTATTACCAAGTGTGGCACGTTGCAACTCACCATCTAGCACGACCCGAGAGGGAGGGGGCCATGGCAGACAGCCCTACGCCTTCCCCAACAGGAGAAGCAGACATCGAATATGCAGGATATTCCACGAACTACAACTCACTCATCTACACAAGGACCTACGCATTGGCATTGGTGGCTGCTGTCTTCATCGCCATCGCCCTAGCTGTTGACAAAGTCCTTCACGTCATCACCAAGGTAACCTCATATCCTGCCGGTGGTTTATGTCGTGGTGAAGTGCACTGGATTCCATCGATTTTCAATCCTTTCTCACATTCCAGGCAGTATTCCATCGGCTTCCCAACATTCTTTTTTATTATTCAGGCATTCCTGACCTCCGAGCTCCACCGCCACCATAACTCTCTCTCTCTCTCTCTCTCTCTCTCTCTCTCTCTCTCTCTCTTGCAAAAAGATTCTATGGCTAGGATCGTGGACATGGAGAGGAGCATGATTGTCTTGGAAGTTCATATCAGAGATAACCTTGGGAAGAAAGCAGAATACAGTCTTCCCTGTCCTTTGTTTCTCCATTGTCCTTGACTGAAGTATCTTGAGATTGGATCCACCTTCCAGGACCCATGATGCCCCTGTCCTCTACCCAAGTGTTGACCTCTCCCTTTCAGACACTGTCTCCAGAGTCTCCTGCTCTTCTTGTTCACCTCCTACCACGTCTCTTTCCGGGATATTCGTGATTTCCTCCCCCCCACTAGGCAAAAGAGCATCAACAGGAATTTCTATTTAAGAAAATGAACTTGAATAAGTGCTGGTCCCACAGAGCTTTTTACTAAAACAGCATTGTCCTGTCCGCTTGTTTGCCAGCATTCTTTCAACATGTCAGGGTCCTCTTGTTGCTGCAGCTAC
>SZWC01010041.1:5246-20876 GCA_023375785.1 Penium margaritaceum
TCTGCTGGACTAAGGCGATACATGGGTCTGAACGGAGGAGTCGCCTCCGGTTGCAGCGGAATCGTGTGGCCCATGTGTCTTTCTAGTGGAAGCCCTGCCGGTGGGTTTTGGAACACATCCGAGAACTCTGCCAATAGAGATCTGATCTCTTGTGGCGTGTCTTCCGTCACTTCGTCCTGCACTTTCTGCAGCTGAGCCAAGAAGTATCGACAACCTTGTCGAATACGTCTCTTGACCTGCATTGCAAACAAGTTGGCATGGACTTTGAGTCGGGTCGGTGATAATTCCGTACTCGGAATCAACGTAAAGCGACGTTGTCCTTTTCGGAGGATCAAGCGCTTTGATTCAAAGCACATTAGAGCCTTGTTGTCACGAAGCCAGGGATCGCCTAGCACCACGTCGAACGGGTCAAGAAGGTTGAGTACCTTCAACGTGACACTCTGTGTGTACCCTTGAATACAAATTTTCGCTTTACAAGTACCGATCACGGGTACCGTACGGTTGTCACCGACAACAACTGCGCCATTCGATGGCTCGTACTTCAGGCCAACCTGTCGGGTAAAGCCAAGGCTAACAAAAGAGTCGTCCCCTCTAGTGTCAGCTAGTACGTTCACGGGAGCACCAGCTAGGTGTCCTTTGAACTGCATCGTCATGTTGCCTCCACTCTTCCGAGTGAACAGACTCGACGACGGTAAGCCGAGTTTGTGATAAACACGGAATCTGTATGACGCGCGTCGCAACTCCCATGATTCACCCACTGGAGTCTACATCTTGTGGGCACGTGTGAATTTGGCCAGCACCTTCCAGTCTTTAAATTTCACTGGGTCAAAATCGTCGACTAAAGGTACTGCGAAAGTGATTGAACTCATCGCTTTGAGGGCGTTGGCTTCAATCATTGTGTTACACAACTCTTGCACAGTGGTTGGTGTCGCCACCACTAAGCAGGTTCGTTCATGCATCTCGTCTGGTGATACAAGATTTAGTGGGCAATGTCGATCAGCAAGTGCACAATGAGGTTCAATGAGAGGGGAGAAAACAACAGAGAAATTTGAACTCGTCAAAAACTTAAATTGTTTAACATCCTCGTCTGAAAACATGAACTCACACTCATGATCCAGTTTTACCCCTGAGTGGTCCCCACTGACGTCACTCAGGGGTGGGAAAAACCCGCCCCACGGCACTGTCCGTTACCACGGCCGGACCCATTGCCGCGACCGCGACCCTGTCCACGGCCTTGTCCGCGGCCTCCTGCTGCACCATCCCCACGAGGTACTGCTGCTGCAGCTAGCGCCGCGGCCTCTTGTCCACCACCAGCAGCCTCAGGGCACTCAGCCCTAAAGTGGCCCGGCTGCATGCAGTTGTGGCAGAGCCCTTTGCGGAAGGCTGCGTTACGACGCTCACGCGCCGCCTGCAGCTCATCATTCATGCGACTGCGCTTGTTGTTGGGACCCTTGTTTCCACCAGCCTTCTCGGCTGGAGGGTTTGTATGCTGCTTGTCCTTGGCCCCGCCTCGCTGTTCGGCTGACCCACCAGCCCTTGCAGCGTCCACGCGCATGTCGCGCCCCTGATGTGCATGCGCGTTCGGCCGTGCATCAGAGTAGTGTTTCGGGTTCGCCGAATACACTTCGCTCATGTAGTCGCGCAACGCCCTCCAGCTTGTCCAAGCTTGGCCAGTGGCTGTCATGGTGGTCTTGTCCTTCAACTTCTCGCTGGCGAGACCATCACGCAAGTACTCCAGCAGCATGCACTCTGGGTACTTGAACGTCTGAGTCCCATCGCCCTCGGTGAAGCTTTCGGCTTCCTCCACGAGTGCGGTGAACTCGCTCAAGTAGGATTTGAGCGAGCTGCCCAACTGCCTGAAGTCCTTGATCTTGTGGAATGCGCGCTGCGCCTCCTCACGTTGGGTGCACTTCTTGCGCATGATCGCGCAGAAAGCCTCCCACGGCATGGGCTGCCACTCGAGGTGCGGCTGCTACGCAGTCCACTCCTTGACCACGTACTTGAAGAGTTTGTCTTCAAGCCGCGTCGTGGCAAGGTCGCCACACTGGCTGAGTGGAGCCTTGTGGACACGTAGCACGTGCTCCATGCGGTTCAGCCAGTCGGTCAGCTTCACGCCCTTCCGGAAGATCTCCACACTGTGGAGGAAGGACGTGTTCATGACCGACCCCGAAGTCGTCGAGGTAGGCAAGTCGTCGCTGCCACCGGTAGTGGCATCCGCAGCTGTGGCACGCTGCGCTTGCTGCTGCATCCGCACCTGGGTCACGCTCTGCAACGCCTTGTCGAGGTCGTTGCATCGGCGGCTTGCCTCATGGGCGGCCAGGCGCTGCAGCTAGCGATCACGGTCAAGGTCCGTGATGCTCTGCCCGCCGTGGGCCAACAGGTTCGCAAATGCGAATTTGAGCTCTGATGTCGTCAAAGCATCGGCGATAGCCTCCAGGGCTTCGCGTTGTCCGTGCACCCTTACCCACTGCAAGAGGGTACGGTTCGCGTACACCCCTCCAAGGAGTCCCACCTTTCGGAGGAGACTATCGTCGGCGACGACGCTCGAGTGGGCGCTGCCCTGCCCCATCGCGGCCACATCGTAGGAAGGGGGATCCGCCCCCATTCCTCCGAGTGGTGCCGTATCCCCACCGTCGGTGGTGATCTTCTGTCAGCCTGCCGCCTCAGCAGCAAACTCCGCAAGCCTGCGACGGCCATCGCGAATTGCTTTTGCGGCGTCGTCGTCCGGCTCGTTCTCGCGGGGACTTCCCGTGTGACTGCTTTCAGCGCCCTTGCTACTCTCGGCAGTCTCGCTGCCGTCGGCAGCTTCAGGCGATGCGACGGGCGCCTTTTCCTTCTTGAGCAATCGGCTCGAGTTCGCCGCACGACGATGGCGATGGTCGCGATCCTCGTCGCCTTCGCCATCATTGGCATCGTGCTCTTCGTGGGGGTCCTCCTCCGGAAGATCCTCCTCCATCGCGTCGTCTGTCGCATGGGGGTCGCCCATGTGCGCGTTGATGTACTCGTCGAGCACCTTTGCGGCCTCCGCACGCTTCTCGGTATCGCCGAGGTTGGCGTCGGTTGCCTTAGGCGGCATAGTCGCCTTAGGCGGTGCGGTTGCCTTAGGCGACACGGTTGCCTTAGGCGGTACGGTTGCCTTTGGGTTGGCAACCGTGCTCGCGGCGGCGGCTCCCAAAACTTGGAGTCCGCCAAGGACGTGTGGTGAGAACGTCACCACCTTGCCCTTGTTGGTCCTAGACGGTCCGGCACTTGCCATCTCGTCGCTCGTGCAACTAGCACGTGAAGACCGCTGTGAGGATCACCCCACAACTTTGACGAGGAATCGCCTCCTAAAGTCACGCTCTCACGATCGGTGAGGTAATTATAAATTTAATCTCTACTTTACTAGGCCGCCACGTCGGCACACGGTCGTGGATATTGGGAACTAGACTTCCTAAGCCGTGACTCACGGCGATTGGCAAGCACTAGTACCTAGGAAAACAGAAAATTGTTATACAAGGAATTGACAAGAAGTGTGAGTACCGCTCACAAAGCTAGGACAAACAATAGGAGAGGAGTTACATAATTCCTAGCAATTCCTCCAATCCTTCTTCTAGCTTCTTATCTTCTTCTTGTCTTCTTGTCTTCCTTGGCCTCCTCTTGAGTCTTCTTTGCGCGTCTTGCGCCCCTTGGCGGCGTCCTCCTTGAGCCGGCGGCGTTGGGGGAGCCGCCAAAAGTCCCCAAGTTGTCACTCTCCTTCTTTATAGGGTACTCTCAGGTCGTGAGTGCCCCTAAGCTTGGGGAGGGACGCTGTCCCAATTTGTTGGATGAAGGAGGTTTGAAGGAGCCTTGAAAATGAGGAGGATTTTGTGGTTTTAGAGGTGGGAACTCCCCAACCCGCCCCACAAAAATCCTCCTAGCCCCCTGGAAGTGTGGAGAGGCTGGAAGAAAGACTCTCCACCAAGTAGAGCTTTTTTCCAGCTCTCTAACGCACTTTACGGCGCTTCAATCCGTCAAGTGTTGATGCCGTAGTCCCTTCTGGCGTTTCTGCTGCTGCTTGCAGCTGCTGGCGGCGTTTTATCTAGGTCGTAGCCGCCGTTTCCGTCGAA
Organism: Penium margaritaceum; assembly: GCA_023375785.1. Taxonomy (NCBI): domain Eukaryota; kingdom Viridiplantae; phylum Streptophyta; class Zygnematophyceae; order Desmidiales; family Peniaceae; genus Penium; species Penium margaritaceum. The sequence goes on from SZWC01010041.1 coordinate 9,335, forward strand.
CCCTTGGTCGCGAGGGTCGTCTCGCTCTGATACCACTGTAACGGGCTGGATCTCCAGCTCCTGCTCTGAAGTCGTCGTCGGAGTTCGCAGAATGGCGTTCTCAGTCCGCGTCAGGGGTTTACCCCCTTTGCAAGACTGAGGGGCAATCGTCATCAACGACCCAGAGCAGGGAGACTCGAATATTTCGAGTCTCCGGAGGCCCATTTCCGTTTTTAACCAAACCCCTGGTTTTGGGACCCAAACCGGGGGTTTTTACCTCGAACTCGTGTGTTCGCACGAGTTATTNGTTTTAGAGGTGGGAACTCCCCAACCCGCCCCACAAAAATCCTCCTAGCCCCCTGGAAGTGTGGAGAGGCTGGAAGAAAGACTCTCCACCAAGTAGAGCTTTTTTCCAGCTCTCTAACGCACTTTACGGCGCTTCAATCCGTCAAGTGTTGATGCCGTAGTCCCTTCTGGCGTTTCTGCTGCTGCTTGCAGCTGCCGGCGGCGTTTTATCTAGGTCGTAGCCGCCGTTTCCGTCAAACCCTTGGTCGCGAGGGTCGTCTCGCTCTGAGAACCACTGTAACGGGCTGGATCTCCAGCTCCTGCTCTGAAGTCGTCGTCGGAGTTCGCAGAATGGCGTTCTCAGTCCGCGTCAGGGGTTTACCCCCTTCGCAAGACTGAGGGGCAATCGTCATCAACGACCCAGAGCAGGGAGACTCGAATATTTCGAGTCTCCGGAGGCCCATTTTCGTTTTTAACCAAACCCCTGGTTTTGGGACCCAAACCGGGGGTTTTTACCTCGAACTCGTGTGTTCGCACGAGTTATTTCGTTTATTTTATGTCGAAGTTCATCGCAAACGAACTTCGACTTACGTTTTTGTCGTCCTGGCGCGAAATCGTCGCGTGCGAGGCACGCTGGCGATTTCGCGCCAGTAGTTTTGACCTCACTCTCGCTCCCCCTATCCCTCGTCCTGTCTTGCTCATTTGCAAGGAGGGCGAGGGGGGACGAGGGCACGAGGCCACGAGGCCTCGCCCTCGAGGCCCTCGTGGCCTCTCAGCCGCCAATCCGGCTGAGGCCGCGATCGGCGGTTGGCGGCTGGCCGGCCGGTGGCCGGCCGGTCACTTGGCCGGCCGCCGGCCGTCCAGCCGGCCGGCAGCGAGCTGGCCGACGGCCAGCAAATTGCTGGCCGCCGGCCAGCCCTCGCTGACGCGAGGGGTGGTGCGCAACCACCCCTCGCATCAGCGAGGAGGGAGGGCCGAACCGGCCCTCCCGCTACAAAAGGTCTACACTTCGAGATTGAGTATTACGTGTAGAAAAGCATGGATAGTAAACGCGTGACATCTGTGGAACAAATATGATCTAAAAAGTTGACCACTTGTAAAATTCACAAGAAGAGTAATTGTACTAGAATGACAAGAGTCAAAATTGCCCAATGCATGTGTACAAGTGCCCAACCGGCGATGAGCCATACTTGCGATCTTGTGCACTTAGCGCGAGCATCAGAACTGAATGATTGCTTTAAACAACCCTTGTCGAGAATTTTCGACAAGATAGAGGCGCTTCTTGAAAAACGCCTTCGAGAATGTTATGCTGCGCAGGACGTAGGTGGTTCACCGGGATGAGGTGCGAGACAAGAGACAATTATGTTGTGATGTGAGTCTTCCCTGTCTGTTTGTACAGCTTACTGTGATTACTCAGTCGTGTCCATGCTCGTAAAGATCCCTGATGCGGACCCAGCTGGTGCCGGGGCACCGACGGGTGGTGGCTCCACCCACCAGCAGCTGCCATACAGCTCCCATGACGTCCCGGGTGCTTGCTGGGGTGCACTGTTGTTTTTGTGTAGTCGTTTGAGTTTTATCGGTGGAGTGGCTCTTGAGCCCGATTTGCATGTTTTGCACTGTGCGTCCACTGGTCGATGTCGGACCTGTGCGTGTGACCAGTCACAGCGACCGGCTCAAGAAATAACATCTCTAGGTTTATGCGGTGTTGCGTTTGGATGCCTGTGTGCAGAGTTACGGGCAAAGCCATGATTTTCGGCCGGTTTCAGGATAAATCGACACTGCAGCGTGCGTCACTTGCCGTGCACCGCGGCAAGTATTTATGTTATGTGCTTGTCAGTTGTCATTCCTCTATGCATTTCTAAGCTATTGGAGCTTATGAGACTTTGCGTGTCTCCCCAGCCTAGAGGTATGGTTAATCACGGCCATTTCATACACTAGTTTCCTAGTGTGTGCCTTGAGTGTGCTCTCTTCAAAGGAGGTTCGTTGCACCATTCCCTTCACTCCTGCCATTGTGTGTGGGAGGAGTGTAATTTTGTCCATTATGGCCAAAGAATTCTTTTCTTAGGAGGGATCTCAGTGCGTGAAGCTAGTGTATGTGGCTAGTGCGATTGGTTGCCATATAAAAGTAAACTAAGAGTACACTTAGTGCACTCATCTGTCTTATGTGTCTAAACACACCTTGTGTTATGTTTTATATGGCCAAGACAGTTTCTTCTTAGAAGGGGCCTTAGTGCGTGGGGCTATGACAGCGCTCGGTCGTCATACAGAAGTACACTAAGAGCGCACTCAATGTGTTTTTTTTTCTTATGTGTTTCAGCACACCTTCTTTATTGTCTTATGTGCCACAAAAACTCTCTTCTTAGAAAGTCCCTTAGTGCGTGGGTCTAGTGAATATGGCGAGTGTGCTCTGTCACCATATAAAAGTACATTAAGAGCACATTCAGTGTGCTTTTTTGTCTCATGTGTCAGAGAATACTTCGAATCTTGTCCTGTATGGCCATAACTTTCTCTTCTTAGGAGGGACGTCAATGCGTGGGGTTAGTGTATGTGGCAAGTGCGCTCTATCACCATACAAAAGTACACTAAGAACGCACTAAGGGTGCTAATCCATCCCATGTGTCCTATTGCCGTAGTGACAGCTATATTCATCCCCTTTTGAAAAAGGAAGTAGGAAGTTTCTGTATTCTCCCATTTTTATCCCCTTTTCTTTTTCTTAAGGAACCGTCCAACCCCTAGTGACATGCTTAAAGAAATTGTTAAAATCTCCCACTGTTCACATCCGTGAGCCTCATTCCTTGTGCACTCTCTCTCCGCAGCTTCATAGTTTCAACTTTGAGCTTCAAGTTTTGAGCGAAAGCCATAGTCAACTTGTGGACTTTCTTCCACCTCAGTGAAGTAGCAAATCCACGTTACAAGGAGTGACTTCACCATAACTGCTAGAGGCCCATCTACATCAAGTCGTCGGCTATGCAATTCTAGTGTGAACTCTCCCAAGGCCAGAATATTTTTTTATAGAACGGGTGGGCGAACTTAAAAAAATATTTGGGACGAATATTCCAGTCAGTACGGTATACATTGATGTTTGTCTAATTTGGGTAAAAATTATTTTTTGAACAACACTTTAAATTTCGAGAATGAGAGTCAATTCAGATTTTTCCCTTCATGTTTCTTTTCAAAATTATTTGTTTCTCTGAATGTTTGGAGCCATCACAATTGTCTTTCAACATTGTCAAGAACCATGAAAACACAGGATACTTCAGTAGTATACATACACATTGGTGCAGTGTTGAAGCCTTTTCCAACGGTTTTTGTAGTTGGTACCTGGTAGAAATTTTTGGTGGACATAGAGATGTCCAAATAGTGCACAATAATACTTTTGTATTAAATATCACATGTATACTACGCATTCCAATACTTGCTTCCAGTATGATGACCGCTTGTCCCATTTCATAGCTTCGAACTTGACGGCCTTCTATTCGACGATGATGTTTCTTGTGATTTTTTGTCGATCATATCGACCGCGCCTCAAGCCGTTTGACTCGTTCGTCGCTCGAGTCCTCGCAAGAGGTTCTAGAGAAGCCCCCAAGTGTACGGGGGGAGTGCATATGACGAGTGCACTCTAAACGGGTGGTGAAGTGCACTTATCACGCACTGAGTTCGTGACCGCCATCGGACGCCACTGCAAAATTGGTTTCGCCAACGGCCTGATTCCGCTATACCCACTGTTTGGGCCTCCGAATTTTCTGCTAGCCATTCCTCGCACATTTAGGACACGGTACTCACTTTATACAAAACATGCGTGCTGTACCCACTTTTCTCGAACCGCCTGAGATCATGGATGCCGCACCCACTATTGCAAACAAATTCCTGTTACATCGGTTGCAGACAAATTAGTTCGACGACTGTGGGTATCCAACCAATTAATTTTTGTTTTTCAGCAAATTTAGTCACCATTTCTATAACTCACGAAATGAAACCCAACTCAAGTGCCTTTCGAGTGACTTCAACCGAAGCACAAGTTCCGACAGAACAAATATGTGTAAAATTGAACACTTGTTCCCTACTTTCTTTGACGCTTTGAACAGGGGGATTGAACTTTGGACGAACGCCGAAGAAATGACACCATTCACATGCAAAAACAGACGTCATATAGTTTCACTTGTCGAACATGCAGTAGCGACGCCGAACGTGCCATGATGTTGCGTGTTGCTTCCATTGCCGTCGACCTCGACAAAACACGAACGGACTCTAATCGTAGCATATCTCAATCACGCAATATGTTGGCAGGTGGATGTTACCTCATCTTGTCCACATGCCAACGGCGCCAATTGGCGGATACTTCGAGGATAGACCACATGNACGAACGCCGAAGAAATGACACCATTCACATGCAAAAACAGACGTCATATAGTTTCACTTGTCGAACATGCAGTAGCGACGCCGAACGTGCCATGATGTTGCGTGTTGCTTCCATTGCCGTCGACCTCGACAAAACACGAACGGACTCTAATCGTAGCATATCTCAATCACGCAATATGTTGGCAGGTGGATGTTACCTCATCTTGTCCACATGCCAACGGCGCCAATTGGCGGATACTTCGAGGATAGACCACATGATGTCACCGACGTTCGCTCGAAGCTGACGTGCCTCCCCTCGTTGGTGTTTATGACCCAGGTGCATGATAGGATTAATAGTTTTTGTTACCACTCCGTACTTCCTCACACTGCATGCATGGTTTGCGATGGTTGTCGTCATGGTAAGTCGGCCAACCACCATGTGATGTGGACGTTCTCTCTCGCCGTCCGCAGGGGTCGAGACCGTTGAGCCATTATTGATGTGTACTCGACATGTACTTCTAATATTGCCGCTTTGTCTCAACGGGCCTCTGTCTGCGAGATGGTCCTCCTCCTCGCGCTAACGGGTGGATTTTCCAAGTGCAGATGGTGGGTAGGAGGCATATTACTACGCATGACATATATTGTTATACCCACTGTTGGCCAAGATGGCCTCCACTTTCTACGCCACTGGAGGCGACTACCCGGACGACGAGGACGACGATCCTCCATAGGTCCGCGTCTCCTGATACCACCCTGAGTCATCCTTCCTTTGGACCGATTGGGAGGAACACGAGTGGAACAGTCACGTCAATGTTGTGGAGCGCATGAATCTGTGCTCCCTAGACCATGTTGAAGAGCGCACGATGCGACTTGGAGGAAGTCAACGTGTCCGTCCGTTTCGTGGTTACCGTACGAGTGGGTTGAATCCAATTTCTTTGTAGGAATGGCGTTGCCTCCGATGGGGTTAGACTTCCTGCTATGTCGAAGTACGCTATCCGCTTGCCACCTCACACCAGTTTCTCCTGTGTATGTTTACCATACATGTGCCTGAATGTTTTCCATACATTTCCTCCTTGCAGGGTCGTCTAATGAGGTAACGCCGCCCCCCCGCCTGAGCAGACTGGCAAAGATGTCGAAGCCGCTCCTGCTCGTGCACGCAAACACAAAGGAAGTTGCACGGATTTCTTGGGTGGAAGAGCCTTTCGCAACATGGAGGCCTGTTCCAAAGCTGTCCAAGACTATGCTGTCGACCGCAACATGCCTGTCTCCTGGGACCGCAGTGAGCCAACTCGCCTCGAAGTCCGCTGCGGACTGTGGAAGACTGCATGCTGCCCATGGCTCCTGAAGGCATGCTATCAGCGCAAGCACGACAACGTTGCCGTAATCGAGTTTGTGGATGGCCACAAGTGCTCCCCCACCACCAAGAAGGACGACCAGGCACGCCGGGCCGCATAGGTGCTATGGCACATGAAGGAGACCATCAAGAAAAAGCCGTCGACCGACACAAAGGCGCTGCAGCAGATTGTTAAGGCTCGCACAGGGAAAAAAGTGTACTACCCGGTGGTGTACCATGCGAAAAAGGCGGCCCAGGAGAAGCTTACGGACGAGAAGACCCTGTCGTGGTCTCTCTTTCCAGCCTACATAGCTGAGATCAGTAATTTATTTTGCAAATCATATTTCCCACTGCTGCACGTGTTTGTGACAAAGTTTTGTGTTACACAACCGCCCCCATGCACTGTATGTCCTGCAGTTGAAGCGAGTGGACTCCCGGACGTTGGCGTGCGTTGAGCAAGATAAAAAAAAGCTGTTCCGCCGGGCCTTTGTGGCACCCGGGGTTTGTCGGCAGGGCTGGAACCATGTGCGTCGTATCATCACCAAAGACGTGACCTTCTTGAAAAAATGGGTTCAAGCAGGTTCTTCTGATTGTACAGTTTTGGTATGCCAACAACCATTCGGTGCCGATGGCGTGGGCGTTGTGCTGATAAGAAGACAAGGACAATTGCATGTGGTTCCTGCAGTAGCTGTCTCAGGCGTATCCTACAGTCCGTGATCGAGGAATAACCATCATCTCCGAATGTGACGTCGGACTCCTTGCTGTTGTGGCCTGAGATATGCCTGGTACTACGCACACTTACTGTGCGCAGCACATCCACAAGAACGTGAAGTCCAAAGCGGTTCTTGTGGCCGCTGACCTCTTCTGGACCCTCACGCATGCCTTCAATGCCAGGGAGTTCAAGTGCACACACGAGGACTTGGCGAAGGCGTCCACGTAGCGTGTGGAGTACATCTTCAACAGTGGTGCAGAACCGGGCATCCCGTTGGACAGGTGGAGTCGGGTCTACATCCCCGTGGTACGTGGCGGTCACACAATGAGCAACGCGGTGGAGTCGTTGAATGCCCCCATCATAGATCTCCGCCATCTGTACCCCTTTCACTACTTTGCCTTGCTTTACGTGTGGGTGCAGAAGTTGTTTGCAACTTGAATGACAGAAGTTAACACATGATTGTGAAACGACGCTTGTCCCCTTCTCGGACGCAAAAGTGAAAAACTACACGCAGAAGGCGAGGGAATATGACATCATCCTGGCTGGACCACTCTCTGAGACGGTCTTGGGTCCCAAGAGTCTGTCCGAGCGAGAGGTGGACTGCAACACTAGAAGTGCAGCTGCGGCCCGTGGACCGAGTACGGGTTCCCGTGTCAGCATGTAGTGAGCCTTCTGCTTGATGTTGGTGTCAATCCCGAGATGTACGTCGATATTCACTTGACGAAAATGGCGTGGAAGAGGACCTACCGTCATCCCATGCCCGGGGTGAATCTCCGCGAGGTGTAGTACGCAGAGAAGGGGTGGGGACCGCCAGGCAAGAAGCGCGGTGCCAAAAGGCCAAAGTCCAAGCGGAAGGACCGGTACGAGCGTTGTAAGAGGGACCGTATTTGCAACCATTATGGGCTTGCTGGACATGGCCCGCGGAAATGTACCAACCCACCTGCTCTCTCGCCAGCTAACGTTGTAGCATCTCGTGCCAGACAGCTTGCTTCAGGACGCGAGATGTGTGGTGATGGTGGACGAGGCTTTGGAAGTGATGCAGCGGGTGAGGCAGCAGCAGCAGCAACAGCCACGACAGGTGAAGCTGCTGCTGGTAGTGAGGCAGCGAGTTCGGCAGAAGCATCAGCAGTAGCAGCCACGGTAGGTGAAGCAGTTGCTGGTAGTGATGCAGCGGGTTCGGCAGTAGCAGCCACAGTAGGTGAAACTGGTGATGCAGCGGGTGAGGCAGCAGCAGCAGTAGGCACAGCAGGTGATGACGCAGGTGGAAGTGAAGCAGCGGGTGAAGCAGCAGACCCCGCAGTCTCTTCCCAGGTTCTCAACCCTGGGAGTCTAGTGGTGGCAGCAAATAACACAACAGACAACGATCCCTCCTCATCTGACTGGTCAGATGAGGAGAGTGCCTCAGACTACGTGACAACTGAGACGGAAGAGTGGGAGTCAAACGACGGCTCCTCCCACTCGGACTCGTCCGGGGACGAGGAACCAACGACACGTAAATGAAAGCGAAGACGCCGTTCTGTCTAAGAATAGGTAATGTTGTCATCCTTGACATGCATTCATGACCCATGGTGACTTCTACGCTCTCAAATATGTTTTGTTTTCTTTTTGTTTTCTGTGGAGGTGAGTCAGATCCATGTCATGCTGAAGACGGTGGTCAAGCGGCAACCAAGGCTCAAATTGCACCGGCACATGGTCAGATCACATGTGGCCCACGACACGGGATGTGCGGTGAAGGATGCAGAAGTCAATTGTTGTAAGATGGCTAATCTCAGCCTAGGGAAGACAGAGGTGGAGGAGGACAAAAACCAAGTGGCTAACCCATGCATGGGTATGTGTGCGTCCCCCTTTGAGGAAGACTTGTATGATGCATCCCAAGAGTTCAGTGAAGGTGTAGAGTGTCCTGCTTGTGAGGTCATTTATTTTGTGCATGGCTTACCCGTGTACATTCAGTTGTGGATTAGTACATGTGACTTAGCACCTATGTTTTACTGCGCATGATGATTTCAAAGTTGCATTTCATTTGCCTTTGCCACTCACTCTTTTTTTTGCTGCTCCTTGTCACTAATTAAAAGCGATGGAGCCTTGGTCATTAATAGTTCATTACTTTTTTTTCTGTTTCAGCCACTACCTGGCAGTACACTATCCAATACAGTTTCAAGTAGTTACTGTTGAAGAGTTACTGCACTACGCAGACCATACTAAATGAAGTAAGATAGTGGTGGAGAGCATAGAGGCGGCTATCTGCCACACAGAGGGCTCCCATGAGACATAATCAGTGGTCAAGTACTTTATGAAACCGCACATAAATATACCACATGTCCACTGTCTAAACACTTCAAATTTGGAAGGATGGAAATTTATTGGACACACGAAGAATGTATTTGTGCATACATATTACGCAGGCCCACTCCCTGCCACACTAAGGGTTCATGGCCGCTATCTGCTACACAGAGGGCTCCAAGGAGACATAATCAGTGGTCAAATACTTCATGAAACCGTACATAAATATACCACATGTCTACTATCTACCACGCATAGAGGTTAGAAGGATATGATTTTAGTGGACACAGCCCGAATATATTCGGGCATACATATGACGTATGCCCACTCTCTGCCTCACTAAGGGCTGGATGGCTCTGTGTACAGCCAGGGAAGCCACGGATCAGGAGTGTTAGGTGGATGCGGAGTGGGCATACGCCTGTCCAGGATCCAAACCATGGTCTCTGGTTCGGGAGGTGTGGATGTCCATGATGGCATCCTGTTCCGCGTTACCCAATCGTCAAACTCAGCCTTGATGGCGGCCCATATAGCAGCGGCTTCCCGCGGATGCAACATGGCTGCTCTCTGCAATGCTTCCTCTCCACCCCACGCACCGACTTGATCCCATCGGCGTGACCCATTCAGAACTCCACTCGTATCGTCGTCGGTAGCCATGGCTGTGCGATGGATTAGCTGTACCTATGGTGAGGCAGGTAGACGTCGACGTACACATTTTATGTGGCGCACGGGCCCCGCATGCGGAAACCATGGCAGTGCACACCTATGTGTTTGACAGGTGAATCAAATCAAACCGAACGGTTTGCGATGGTTTTCCGTAGAATCTATGTGGAAATAAGGGCGAGGCACACCAGGCGTGGCAATTGATGTGGACCGGACGACCGGACCGGGCCCGCCGTCGCACTCGTTGATGATGGGTTGAACACAAACGTGCGCGGACTGTAGTTTTGAGCTCTGTCACTTGTTCAACCTACGACATTTGGGTTCAACGATGTTTTCCGTGGTTTAGGTCGTGAACTTTTCTTGGACACAAAATTTGCACGGGGGGATGGTGCTCGCAAGAGGTAAATGAGCGACGCTCGATCATTGGATACTGAGGAGAGTCACGTATGCACTAGACCAATGGTAGCCCTGAATGACAATGTCGCGAAGTCAGAGTGGACTCTCGTAAATGTGTGGTCTACTGGCGATGTCAACTGCAATGCTGTCCTTGCAGCGCGAGGCTAGAATGGAGTCCTGGTTCAATGCCGTCGTGTTTCTTTGGCCGGTGTGGAAAGTGGGTATGCGGAGAATTACATTGTTCCCCATACGATTTTTGTCATGGTGGACATCCGAAGTATTTGTTTTTAACAGTGGCCCTCACAAGTATTATCTGACATTCATGGACGTTATAGTTATTCTTCTGTCAAACTGGCCGTGCTATTCTTTTTTTGCAAAAATTTGGTATGGTATACATTAGTTAGGACGACAGTGGGTATGCGACAAGATTACCCTTTCACCAAGATGGAACAAACGTTTCCATTTGCACCTTAAACGCCCTACTATATCGATCGCGAACCGCAGCAAACGGTGTTGAAATGCCTTGTAGTTTGGAAATCATGAATTGCTTAGCCACCACCGTCGGCTGATGCACCGAAGGCAAAATGCGGACGAATTATCTTTACTTTGTAAGCATGGCTGATGCTTTTTAGCATTTTAAATACATAGAAGAAGAAGGAATTAAAATTTCAGAAGGAAGTTTCGGGCTATTGTGGAAATTGGTGTTTGCAACAAGCTGGACAATACGAGTGAAATGGACATTCAGTGATATCGGGCCTACTTTAAAAAGGCTTATAACATGTGTAAAAGAAGTGATCCTGTACTTCAGGCCACAAAAAACAGGCCGATAAATGTAAATATCGTATGTAACAGACTATGTCTTGAAAGAATATTCTCTTTTTTTTGCTATTAATTCAAACATTATGCGCAGTTCTATCACAACCCAGCGTAAAAAAAATAAGACCCTCGGGAATATCTACCAACCAGCCGCTATATGGGATATAGTGGGTCCCGTTCGTCCATCTGACTTTCACTGGGGTTGTCTATTCCTGGTAGGTTTGTGGTGCGATTTATATGCTCGACCACCGGAACTGATCAAACTTCTTTTTACTGTAAAACTGGGACACGAAGATCTCTACTTTTTGTCGCATAGCGACAAAATGTTACCGTAACAGAAAAAAATCACAAATTTCAAAAAACATTTCTAAGAGAGAAATCAAAAGTTTCATCGATCCACCTGACCTTCACACTTCTCGGTCAAGAGTCCAACTCTAGTTGTTCTTCATCGTCCATTGATTGACCATCGATATGAATGAACTCTGACTCATAGGAATAAAGCAAACTCGATATAAGCAGAAAACAAATCCAAAAATATGACACAAATGCAGGATCTTTGTGAAATATTTCTCAATAAATTCGAGGTCCAAGTCATAGAGAGAGAGAGAGAGAGAGAGAGAGAGAGAGAGAGAGAGAGAGATGGGGAGAGAGAGGAAGAGAACATAAATAGAGAAAGGGATAGGGATGAAGGGATAATCATAGAGATGGAGAGAGATAGAGAGATAGAGAGAGAGAGAGAGAGA
>SZWC01010041.1:21091-34288 GCA_023375785.1 Penium margaritaceum
GAGAGAGAGAGAGAGAGAGAGAGAGAGAGAGAGAATTGCATTGTGCACTAGTTTTTCAATGCATGGTGCTAGTGCATGGTGTCGGAGCGCACTAGAAGATCCCACTAGAAAGTGAGTGCATGATCTGCTCACCATTGGGCATATGTGCTAGCCTAACCCTTTCTGTTCCTTGTACCTGCTTGATTGCTAGTACCCCAGCTGACTGGACAGTTTTGCCACGTGAATAGCAGCAAGAATACAAACCTTTCTAGCGGTTTCTCATGGTATCCGACCAGTGAGACCTCTCTCGCTGAGTAGCGCCGTTGAGATGAAGTGTTGGAAATAGATTGCCATCACAACCTGGCAGTTACGAGGCATGGATTCATAATATGGGGCATTGGATAAAGAATCAAGAGGGTATTTGAATAACATCACTCATAGTATACTAGCATCCAGAGAGTGGTTCGTCTTTGCAAGCCACTCAAGAATCTTCACATCCTCCGCTCTTCAAGAAATCACACCGTGCGAACGGCCACCGGTTGGCAACCAGTGATCGTTGGCCAAATCTGGCGGTTGAGATCAAGAGCATCCGGAGCAAGAACACTACGTTGGCTTTGGCAGCCTCGTTTGCGAAGTTGCTGCCATGCTCACCGCTGTAGAGGAGCAAGCCAGTCAATCCATGCATGGTCTACGAACCTACTGTTTTGAATCTAAACTGTTCCTTTTTGGCTCGTCCGTTACAGTCCTGTAGTTGTTGTTCTTTGTACCCAGAGTTAAAGTTTAAGAGATTCAATTGTATCTGGTTACTCCTCTGTGCAAGATCTAAGCGAACGGTTGCAATCTGACGTTGACCTCTGATGGCTTGATCCAAAACATCAACAATTGGAATCAGAGCTGGGGCCAACAAGTCAACGTGGATTTCTTTTCTTTGGTTCCAAGGACGTTCAGGAGACACTGTCCACCGTCTCTGCTGGTTTATCTGCTTGCCAGAAGCAGTGGTTGCTTTAGGAAGCACCAGCCGTCCCTGAAACTTGCTTGAGGTTTCGGTTCCTCCGCAATTCTACAGCTGTCTTGAGCTGCTTGTCCTTCATCAAGAAGACCTCGGCAATCTGTCTTGGATGTGCACTTTTCAAAGCACGTGTTGCCATCCATGAGTACAGAGGAGAGAAAATGCCATATCTTGCTTTATGTGCCACTCTCGGAGTTATTCAGCTGAGGAAGTTCTAGGATTTGGCTTGAGGATTTGATTAGTAGATACAGTTAACCACAGGCCCTTGGACATCAGGAGGAGCTGAATGTCAAGTGACCACCGAGTGTAGTCATCTCCTTGAGAAACTTGCACTCCTGATTCCTCTTGATGATCCAGAAGATTTTGTTTGCCTGATTTCGTGCACTTCATGGTGCTGATCGTCGTCAACAATCAGAGATGTTGCACAGGTTCTTGATTATAGAGTAGTCTGAGAAGATGTTGAGAATCTACAGAAAGTACAGGTCTTTATTTCAAGATCACAACCCATCTTGTAACCCTGAAGTAGCATGGAAAACGTTGCAGAATTTCACGAGTCCTGGAAACCAGCCAGAACTAGCCTCCCTCCTCTCACAGGTCCAGCTTGTGAAGATGACCAAATCTCAGGGATTTGAGAATCATTGTCTTCAGATCAGAGACCTCGTGATGCGACTGAAGAAGCTTGGTTTTCACGTCTCAGAAAAACAATTCATGAGCAAGATTGTCACTTCTGTGCCTCCACGTCTGAAAGTTGTTGCCGCTACTAGTCTTGTAGTCAGCATGGACTGTCGCCAAATGAGGAAAGATTTCCTTGAAAATCTGGATCACGCCAGGCGAAGTGCTGCCTCCAAGGATGAAGACACGATATCCCTGAACCAATGGATCAGGCATATGATCAATGTTGACCGCAGTGTCTTCCAGCAGAAACAGGGATCAAGACAATTGACCCACGAACATTGGATTCACTCTGCAACACCACACCAACACAGGTCCAACAACCTGAAGTTGTGCTGGAAGTGCAAGAAGCCAGGGCATGTGCAGCGACTGTGTCCGTTGAAAGAGCATAGAATCAACATTACTGCACCAAGCAAGCCCCGCCACTCCACACCTGACCAAGATATACAAAGCAACAGTGATGACACTCATTTTGTGTCATCTGGAAGGGTGGCCCTTGAAGATTTGGCTTTCTGCGCAATTCACAGCTGTTCTGCAACATCTGATTGTGCTTGCTTACCTATCAGATCCTGCACAGACCTCTCGGCAAAAAACACAGTCGCTCTGCCTGTTACTGGAGAAGCAATAGCTTCTCTGTTGCCTATCTTAGATTTGCCGTCATCACTGAGCAGATCTCCTGCTTTGGCGCTGGCTTCATCTCCAGTGTCAGCTGCAACGGCTGCACTTGCTGACTCAACTGAAGCAGCACATTGCTCCACTACAACGGCTTCTTCCTTTACTTCTGCATCTTATGTGTCATTTTTAAGTACTGCAACAGCCTCACCTTCAGCAACATTCACTTCCGCGGCCTCACCTTCAATGACCTCAACCTCAGCACCATCAACTTCAGCGACCTCACCTTCAGAGATCTCCACTTCAACAGCCACCCCTTCAGTGAAATTCACCTCAGTGGTTTCACCTTTGGCAGGTTCAACGTCGTCTTTGGCTTCCGTGCTCGCTTCCTCAGCAGCTTGCTTTGCTCTGGAGCGAGCTACTACAGCATCAGCCTCGGCATCAATCAGATTTTCAAGTAAAATTCTCTCACCTCCTTACTCCACAAGGCAAACCTCCGCCACCATCACCAGAACGTCTCCTCATTCAACCAACAATTCCTTTGTAAATTTGTTCTGGTTGTGGTTTTCGATGAGGCACAAGGCCTGATATTGGTGGGTGGGTTTTCTCGCATGGAGGGGAGATTATGGAATTATGAACTTCTCCACCCAGTGCAAAGGCGTAAGATTCATCACAAACCATACAAAGCTATGGAAAGGCAGCTACTCTGTGGGATGAGATAGGGAGAAGAGGTGACATGCACATATGCATAGAAACAGAGGTAGCAGTCGCATGTGGGGGACACAAGTGCACGTGGGTATTAACTGCGCACTGCAAGGGTTAGGAATCAGTGGCGGCACCAAGAAGCAGGAGAGGATGCATGCAGGGGACCAAATCATATTGCAAGGAAAACAGGACGGGCTAGTCCCCGCTTGGTCTTTGTGACGCCGTGGCTTGGACAGGTCCGTTTGGATAGCAGCAAGGAAGCAACAGGCAACAAGCGCGGATGCGACAAATATCCGTGGGCGATCAAATTGTCGCAGCCGTGAGCAACAGCATTAGAAATGAAGCACAGGAGGGACGCAGACCAGCGGACAGCACCAGGAGCAGACCAGAAGGGGCGAGCAACAGCAGCACGCAGCAATGGCATGCATAAGCAGCGAACAGTGGCGACTTGCATAGTCAGGGGGCAGTAGACAATGGAGCGCAGTGATCATCGGCAGGCAGCAGAAAGCATCAACAGCAAGCGGTGGCAACCAGGGGCAATCAGTGTTAAGGTGCGAATGGAACTAGAGGGACGTAGGACTAGACTAGCAGGAGCGGGCATACCAGTAGCAGCAGGTGCAAACGGTGCACGACTGTTGTCATCCCACTTGGTGTCTACAGAGGGGTGTGGGTACATATTGAATAATGCAACGTGACCTCAGAGCAACAGTGGTGGAAGAGCAACACCAGGGCAGCTGTTATGAGAAGGAGCAGGGGAGCAGGGGAGCAGGGTGTCAGAATATTGGAGTGATTGGAGATAGCAATGGCAGAAGCAGGTAGAGGCAAAACGTCATGCGCAAACAGATAGGCGAGGTGACGGCAACAGAATGGCGTGAATCATTGCAAGGAGTTAGTCGCGGAGAATTAATGAGAAGCAATGTGCTGAGTGTAGGTGCAAGGTAAACACGGGGCCAGTGAGAGAAAGTCAAGGGGGAACGGAAGTGATGAGTTTGGTGGCGGTTGAGCGAGGAGTTGAGCGACGGAACGGGAGGGCATGAATGGAGAGTGGATGGCGAGATCAGAGTGAGCGAAGAGCGAGCAGAGCGAAGACACGGTGGCGAAGCCACGGAACCAAAGGTGAACAGGATGAGCGGAACTGTTCTGGTTAAACTTGGGAGGGAATGAACATCCTCCGTATATACAACAGAACAGGATGAACAAGCATTAACGGCTTCTTTCTGCTAGCCGTACGCGTAGCGACGTGGTCGCTTATTAGGGGCGGCTCGACTCTGGTGGAACGGTCATGACCGACCAGCCATTGCCGAGGAGGTTCGGTGCGAGACCTGAACCTGTATAGAGAGCTCGGATTATCCGAGGGGTGTATATTATAAAGAGGACCTTGTCGGAGTCATATTTCTGAAAGTCCCCCTGAATCTGACAAGGTATGAATGCCTGAGTGCTTATAGGGCCTCAGTTTCCAGATGTCGCTGTAGATGGGGGGATTAACCACTCAACAGAGGGATAGAATGATCACGTTGCAGAGATTTGGATTCCACGCTGCTGCCACAAGAGTGTGTCACATTGCTGCGACAGGTGACACTTCGTTGATAGTTATGTGGTAGATAGTATGGGTGGTGTCTGGTAGGCACCTTTTAATGTCCTGAAGGGTTATTGTGTATGCCCTTGGAGGATGTCCGGGGTTGTCATAGACTCCTTCTAGAAAGAGGGAGAGTTGATACCCACAGAGAAAAGATTGCCTTGTCTTGACTTGTATGCCACTATACCAGTCTTGGATGTTTTCTCCCAACCGATCCAGCATGGGAATGTATGTCCAGTCGAGGGCTTGTGTTGCCATGATGGTTGATTGTTTCGAGTATGTGACAGCTGCTGATGGCTGCTCACCAGCGCAGCTTAGCAGGTTTGCCCTGCTGAGGATGGTGGTGCTGAGGTTGGAGAGAGGAGAGCAAAAAGAGAGAAGGTCGTGGTGCCTGAGATGAATAGAGGGGAGGATGATGATGACGACTGAGAGAGTGGACACCGTGCTGAAACCTTGTGCGTTGCTGAAGTATCAGCTTGGGCGTTGGTCATCGCGGAGTTGGACGATACGATCAGACGCTTCTTGATAACGAGAAGATTGACGAAGATCCAGGCTGAAACACGATGGATAGCGGAGTGGGCGCAGGGGCGAACCACATGCGCTGCGGAAGGTTCGACGTGGGTGCAGGTTGTCGCGAAGTGGGCGATGCGACCAAGCAGATCTGTGCACAGAGCGGAGGAGGTTACGAGAGAAGGAGCAACAACTGATGACGAAATGGGCACAGGGGCGAAACCACGTGCGTGTTGGACATAGAATCTGACAAGAGAGATCCCTCGGAAACTATCTGAGCCCTCAATAAAGGTTCAGGTCCTCAGAGGAACCACCTTGACCAACGACACTTGAAAGACTACTCATTGAGACCGAACGGTCAAGAGATCCCCTAATAAAGTGACATGTGTCACCCGCGTCCGGCTAGCGGAAAGAAGCCGTTACATAGGAACTTTTTCCTCTCCGGTCCATATATACCGAGGATGTTCATTCCCTCGAGTTAACCAGAACAGTTCTGCTCACCCTGTTCGCCTTTGGTTCCACGGCTTCACCGCCGTGTCTTCACTCTGCTCGCCCTTCGCTCATTCAGTCTTCGCCATCCATTTTCCATGCATGCCTTCTCGCTCCGCCACTTTCCACTCCTCTCGGAACCTCCACCAACGTATCACACTCACTCCGCTTCAACTTTCTCCCACTGGTCAACAGCCACAAGCGCCTTCATCTTCCTCATCTGCTCCATCTGCCTCATCTGCTCCATCTGGCTCACCTACATCAGCCACGTTGCTGTCGTCTTCTCGAGCCGCCCTCTCGTACCGCCTCTTCGCATCGTCAGTGGCAGCAGATTGCTATCCGCCATCAGGACATTGGACACCACCATTCTTCCTGCTTGTGCTTCGAGCCAACTGGGGAACAAGCCGTCACTCTCCTGACATCCGTGGACCAGCGTCACTGCTCACCTCATGACCTCCTTTGCTGCAACCGACTTCCTCTTGCTATCAGGACATCGGACACCACCAGTCTTCCTGCTCACACTTTGAGCCAACTGGGGAACAAGCCGTCACTCTCCTGATAGCAAGAGCAGCTGGTTGCCTCGCTCGCACCTACTGCCGCCTACCTTGCTACTTCTTCCGCCTTAAACTACTGTCGCTGATTCATCAATGTCATCTTCCTCACTTGAATCGCCACCCGCCTCTGCACATCCTCCTCATCACCGCCGCACCTTTACCTCATCATCCTCCTGTATCAGCCTCATCCCAGCTTCCTCTGCCTCCTTCAAACTGCTTTCGCATCAGCTCCAACATCATCATCATTCCCTTCACCATCACTCCGCAGTGTACGAGGTTCTATCCCTGCGCCCACTCCGTCATCATATGTTCCTCCGCTTCCAGCACCGCCCTCCACTCGGCACAAGGATCCGCCCGGTCTCATCGCCAATCTCGCGACGACCTGTGCCCACGCCGAACCTTCCGCAGTGCACGCGGCTCGCCCCTGTGCCCAGATTCCGTTATCATCCTCCGCCTCTTCATCATCAGCAATCATCAGCATCTGTGGCCAGCACAAGGATCTGCACGAGCTAGCTGCCCGTCTCGCAGCAGCCTGCACCCACGCCGGTAGTAGATTTCTTGCGGTGCACTGGCATTCGCCTTCCCCTTGCCGCACTCTATCCCTTTATTCTGCAGTGCACGTGGTTTCGCCCCTGCGTCCACTTTGCTATCAGTTACTCCTCCGCCATTGTTCTGATTCCTCTCGTTCTCCGCTCGGCCCAAGGAAGCGCCCGGCCGCATCGCCATTCTTGTGACAACCTGCGACCACGCCGAAACCCCAGCAGTGCATGTGGTTTCACCCCTGCGCACATCCATTCCAGCCCCGCAGCAGCAGCACCTTCTCCTCGGCAGTAGCCTCGTCCTCCGCACAAGGATCCACTCGATCATTCCGCTCCATCTCGTGGTGACCGGGACCCAAATCAAAACTTATAGCACTCGCCCTCTTTTTCTTTTCTCTTCAATTCATTCCCCACTCATCCCTCCTCTCAGGCCAAGTCAACCTTGCGACTCCAAGACTCTGTTCCTGGTTTATCGGACACTACTCGTCCTTCTGCTCATTGTTTGAGCCAATGAGTGGAACAAGCCGTCACTCCACCAGACCTGACCTTGGACGAGGAAGCTTCTTTGAGCCACCCTACAAGGACACAGAAGATCAGCTGTGGCAGAGCCTCTCCTGTGATTGGCACAGTGGTAGTGCCTTCCTTTCCTTCTCATCACTTCTCTCACCTCTGCACATGGCTCTCTCTTGGGAGACGTGCGCTGTGCTAGCGGAAGATGGAAGCATTGTCACTGGTTGGGAAAACCAAGTGCTCACTCTGGCACACCGAACCCCGATCAACCAGTACAATATGGCGCAGCTCCTCATCGGACAATACGAACACCTTCGCTCGCCACATTGCCCCATCCCAGACTACAACGATGCCTTCTTCAACGTCTACCGTCTACTTTGGGAGAGGCTTCATTCTTCCTACCTTCATCACCAACTGAAGACTAACTCTATCCCTGAACTGTGGCATCGAATCCTATAACAAGCCTGGAGGAAGCAGTGAATCGCAACCACATGTCAGAACAACGACAGTTTTCTAGATCTCACTAGAAGAGTGCGCGTTCTACGCCACACGTCTTCCACCTCCACAACACAAGAATGAGAAACACAGGTCTATAAGGCCTTGTACCCTGAACTCTTGCATGGCTACGGGATTACTGATGAAATACTTGGTAACCTGACCTACCTGGGGCCAACAGTTTACAACGAAGCCCTCCGTCACTACAAGGAAAGGATCAATCAAGAATTCAGGGAAGGACTCAAGCAAGTCCTTGGACGAAAACTTCATCAGCTGGTGGATGAATTCCCTTCTGACCTCGGGGAAATGTGGAACAACTTACTCATGCTCTGTGGAGTAGAACATTCATCCATGTGGGAGGACGTATACTACCACTAGCACAAGAGGTCACCCCTCTAACACCTTGTCAGATTCACAGGGGGTGATGGAAATAGAATCTGACAAGACAGATCCCTCGGAAACCATCCGAGCCCTCAATAAAGATTCAGGTCCTCGGACGAACCAACTTGACTAATGGCCCTCGAAAGACTACCCATTGAGACCGAACGGTCAAGAGATCCCCTAATAAAGTGACATGTGTCACTTGCATTCGGCTAGCGAAAAGAAGACGTTACATAGGAACTTTTTCCTGTTCTGTCCACATGTACCGAGGATGTTCATTCCCTCGAGTTCACCAGAACAGTTCTGCTCATCCTGTTCGCCTTTGGTTCTGTGGCTTCACCACCATGTCTTCGCTCTACTCATCCTTCGTTCATTCAGTCTTCGCCATCCATTCTCTGTGCATGCCTTCTCTCTCCGCCACTTTCCACTCCTCTCGCAACCTCCACCATCATATCACGCTCGTTCCACTTCAATTTTATCTCACTGGTTTCCTGTCTAATCCACATCTCTGTCTGACTCCTCTCTTGCAAGATTCCTGCAACTAACTCCTTGGGACACCTTATGCTTGTCTACCATTCCGCTGACGTACTTGTGCATGTCCCACTGCTTCTGCCTACTTCTACTATTACTGTCTTTGCTCATTGCATTCTTCTGACAGTGTGCTGCTTGGAGATCAGCGTGGGCGCAGGTTGCCGCAAGATTGGCGGTCGGACCGGACGGATCCGTGTGCCGAGCAGAGAATGATGCGGAAAGCGGCGGATTTGATGAAGATGAGGTGGGCGCAGGGGTGAAACCTTGTACGCTGCGATGTAGAGGAGTAGAATGCGGTAAGGGGAAGGCAGGGGCCGATGCGCCACGAGAAATCTGCTGCTGGTGTGGGTGTAGGCCGCTGCAAAGCAGGCGGCTAGCTCGTGCAGATCCTTGTGCTGGTATCAGATGCTGATGATTTCTGATGATGAGGAGGAGGAGGATAACAACGGAAGTTGGGCACAGGGGCAAGCTGTGTGCGCTGGGGAAGTTTCGTCGTGGGCACAGGTCATTGCAAGAATCACGATGCGACCGGGCGGTTCCTTGTACCGAGCAAAGAGCGATGCGGAAAACGACAGATTTGACGAAGATGGAGTGGGTGCAGGGATGAAACCATATGCATTGATGAGGATGGCTTTGATGATGACGATGATGGAGTAAATGAGGAAGCAGACTGAAAGAGGCAGAGGATGCTGGGGAATGATGAGGCAAAGGCACGCCACGGATGAAGAGGAGGATGGTGAAGATAATAGTGATGATAGAAGGCGAGGAGATGAGGCTGAAGCGGATGGCGACAGGAAGATAGTGGATATGCAAAGTGAGCAGTGGAAGGTGCGTGTGATACAACCAGCTACTCTACTGTCAGGATAGTGACGGCTTGTTCTCCAGTTGGCTCGACGTATGACCAGGAAGACTGGTGGTGTCCGATGTCCTGACGGTGAGAGAAAGTCGGTTGTGGTAGAAAAGGCGGGAGATGAGCAGAGATGTCCGTCCGCGGTTGTCAGGAGAGTGACGGCTTGTTCCCTAGTTGGCTCGAAACAGAAGCAGGAAGACTGGTGGTGTCCGATGTCCTGACGGCAGATGGCACGCTGTTGCTGCCGATGACGCGAGAAGGAGGTGCGAGAGCGCGGCGCGGGAGGCTGATGGAAACGACGATGAGGCTGATGCAGCTGGAGCAAATGACGCAGATGAAGGAGGTGAGAGAGCTTGTAGCGAATGGCGGAAGATAAGAGCACTTGCTGGAGGAAGAGCAGTGGACGACAGGAAGCTTCGAGGAAGATGGCGGTAGGCGGCGGCTCGAGAGCTACTGACGGCTGTTCTTCGACGAAGAGTCACTGATTGTTGGCCACGAGCACGGAGTGGGTGCACGGCTTGATCCGGATGACAGGAGGTCGTTCCAGCTTGGGAAACAATCGGAGCAGTGCTGCTGACGTCGGTTGCTGATGAAGCTGACTGGTGCGAGGCGGCATTGGCGGCAGATGAATACTGAACAGAGGGGTGTAGCGGTTGTGATGACGAAGCGACAACTGGGTCACGGGGTACCAGGTGATGTTCCCTGATGCTGTGATACCATGTCAGAAGATTGGAGTGAGCGGAGATAGCAATGCCAGAAGCAGGTAGAGGTAAAATGTCATGCGCAAACAGATAGGCAAGGTGACGGCAACAGGAGGGCGTGAGTTGTTGCGAGGAGTTAGTCGTGGAGGGTTAATGAGAAACAATGTGCTGAGTGTAGGTGCGAGGTAGACACGGGGCCAGTGAGAGAACGTCAAGGCGGAACGGAATTGATGAGTTTGGTGGCAGTTGAGTGAGGAGTTTAGTGACGGAGCGGGAGGGCATGAACGGAGAGTGGATGGCGAGATCAGAGTGAGCGAAGAGTGAGCAGAGCGAAGACACGGCGGCGAAGCCGCGGAACCAAAGGCGAACAGGATGAGCAGAACTGTTCTGATTGAAACTTGGGAGGGAATGAACATCCTCCGTATGTACGACAGAACAGGACAAACAAGCATTAACGGCTTCTTTTTGCTAGCCGTACGCGTAGCGACGTGGTCGCTTATTAGGGACGGCTCGACTCTGGTGGAACGGTCGTGACCGACCAGCCGTTGCCGAGGAGGTTCGGTGCTAGACCTGAACCTGTATCGAGAGCTCGGATTATCCGAGGGGTGTCTATTATGAAGAAGACCTTGTCGGAGTCATATTTCTGACATAGGGGTCAGCAGTAGAAAGTAGCGGGAGAAGAGTGCGGCAGCAGATAAGCAACATGACACTAGGAGCGGGAGGAGAGCTTTTTTTTTTGCCTTCTCCACAGAGGAAAAAACCCCATCCGCACCTTGCGCACGCCACTCCAAACGTGCTTTGGCAATGACTTAGGCTAGAGCCCGTCATACTAGGCACCATTTCAGGTAGTGTGGGACTTGAACCCAATAACCAACCTCCGCCGCCAACCTCGCAAGGTTAGCAAACTGCTGATAGACTAGGCCCCGACTACCGACAGTGGACGGGATAGCGCGCTCCTGCAAGAAAAGAGATGTAGTAGAAAGAGATGGAAGGGATGAGAGCCGCTCATTTTCCCGAGCACATAATGGACCCTTTATGAGACGGGGAGGGAGGGAGTGTAGCCATACAAAGACAGTGATAGAGGAAGAAGGAAAGGAGGGAGGAAAAGGAGGTCGTGGAACGAGGGGAAAGTGACAGACGTTGGGACACCCAGGTGAGAGGTTGAAGCACAATATCGGCAACCATAGGATATGCAAAAGGAGCTTAAGGGAGGGCGACACATGAGAAAGGAAGGGAAGAGAGTGTTATTTTTGAAGGGGTTAGGCATGGTAGTAATTAGGAAGTTAGTCTGGTAGTAGTGGAGAGACGTAGGCATATCTAGTACACCTCCCTCCCCTCCCCCTTCTCCCGACAAGCCACCGTCTCCCTTTTGGCTTTTCTTTTTTTTTTGTGTTCTGTGGAGGGGGATTACTATGGGAGGTTGAGACGTCTCCTCAGTTTGCGGATGGAGACATCCAGTGAAACGAACATCGCCTCTCCAGCAAGGAGGGAGGCAATGTGGTTTTTGTCGTAGACATGGAGAAATCATGAATGGATTCCGTAGCCGTGGGCATTGCAGCGGGAGAGAGCACAGGCATACTCTTGAGGGAACTGACTGTTGCTGATGAATGCATTGTCGGGGTCACTGAAGACTCTTTGGACTGTGGGATTTTGGGAGAAGATTACTTTAGAGTTTAGCTTTGGCGATGGCGCACGGGACGTTAAGGCAAGCAGAGTCTCTGTGGCCTCTCTGCACAAAGGTGTCGTGTGCGTCTGAGAGGTGCCTCTCATGGCAATGCGTACAGCGCTGCATAGGGAGACCTTGGTGATGAGGGGGAACTTAGGGTCCAGCTGATGGAGATGGGGGATTTGCTGGAGGTCTGGGTCGTGGGGTGGGACGACCACAAACCCTGTGAAGAGGTCAAAAGCCCTTCGGCCCCGTCTATCTATATCTTGCTTGAAGTCGGTGATGTCCAAGAAGTAAGCAGGAGAAGGAGATGAGCCCGAGGCGGGTGAGGAGGATGATTGGGTAAAGTATGCCTTCACCTCCTCCCCGTAAAATGATGGAGGGACGTCCTTGATGAAACCCTTCACTGTGCACTCTCTAGAAGAGGGCTCAGAATGAGAGGAGAGTACAGATGGAATGGTCCTGGAGAGGGACGCGGTGAAGAGGATGTGACGTGGGGCCGATGCAGAGGCGTGGATCCATGCCTCGCCTTTTGGTCCTACCCTAGGGTAGGACCAAAAGGTGATGCAACCTCGATGTCCTTAAAATTGAGGAGGGCCTTGTATGCCTCCTCAGTGCGGAAGGTGAGGGAGATGAAGGCATTTCCAAGGTTGGGTGGCGTGGGGAAACTATGGATGGTGACAATGAAGTGGGAACCTGGCTTCTCCAATGCTGGGGTGCCAGGAGGCATGGGAAAGAGGTATGGGTGGAGATCGATGTGCTCCTCCATGAATTGGTACAAGTCAGGTAGCGATGGAAGATGTTGGCAAGGGAATGATGCAAAAAGGACAAACTGCTTATTAGTGGGGACAACAAAGCATCCTGTAGTCAGCACAGAAGGGATAGGGAGGTCTGGGTGGTTATCAGTGGTGACGAGGGCAAGGTTCAAGGAGGGAAGTTCCACTGTTGGGGCGGGTGTAGGAGGTGGTGGGAGAGGTGCTTGTGGAGGTGTCGACTTGAGGTTGGTCACTGCGGGTCATCGAGATGACGATGGATCGGCTGACAGTGACATGCGTTTACACTTGCATTCTCCACCCCCGTTGCTCCCGCTAGAACCACCGCCTTGGTTCTTCGCCTTCACCTGGCCAAGGAAATGGGGGGTGTAGGTGTGTGGGGAGCACAGGGTGGTTTTTAGGACAACAGATGGGAGATTTTCAAGATTCATCCCAAAAGTGGCGACACATTCTGTCATTTTCCAAGGCCATAAATGCACACCAGAGGGCGGTCTTTGTATGAAAACGGAGTGAGTTGATATATTTTACAAGTGGCTACACATTACAGTGAAAAATTGCACTCCAACGTCTTTGCCAGACGAGACATGTGAAGACGGAGTGAAAGATAGACCAGAGGCGGGGGGGTAGTTCGGGAGGGGGGGGGGG
>SZWC01010041.1:34459-49811 GCA_023375785.1 Penium margaritaceum
GGGGGGGGGGGGGGGGGGAGGGTGTCATAGAGGAGCACAAACCATGGTGGGTCAGCAACTCCAATGATAGATCAGAGGAGGTGCTTGATGTAGGATAGAAGTCCAATGATAGATTAGAGGAGGTGCTTGATGTAGGATATGAGGTCGGACAGGTGCAGAAAGTGTAGGAAGATATGGAGCGTGTCTTCTGGTTCGCCACAAAATGGACATGTTTGATCATTTTGCTCAATAATGGGAGACATGCGTGTCCCGCTTTGAAGGGCATGGCACACAACTCTGATTTTTACATCTCTTGCCTCTGGTAGAATCAACGGATTGTGGATGTTCACAAGGATCTCTGACCAGGGGGACAGTGAGCCAGTGATCATAGACCACTCATGGTACAGGTCTGCAAGAGTGGGTGGGATGCGTGTTTTTGCTAAGATGAAGGCGGGGCACACGTGGAGTGGTTAGTTGGACTAGCTGATTGTAGACTCGGTGGAGACCGTATGGGCAATGTGTCCATGCTTGGCGGACAAGCCTGGGCAGTCAATGCTATTAGTCCAGGGTATAGGGCATACTGGAGTGACATCGGTGGGTTGGAAGGGGCGGGGATCGCCTGAGGGGCGGGAGAGGAAGACTGGGTTTGCGAATGTGGTGCATATAAGGGAGTCTCCCTGAACCTGCTCAAGACGTAGGACTGTTGGTGGTTGTGCATCCGCTTCATGCGCACTATGAACAGACCACATACTGTATGATGCAAGGACGTCAGCTGTAGGGGGGGGGGGAGGCAGAGTGCAATGTCGCTTCCCATCATTCTGGAAGTCTATCGATGACTTCACATAGTACGTTTGATTAACGTACTGAGAAGCGTACGCAATGTTCTGACATGGTAGAGGGACAAAGAACACCGCTATTTAGGGACAAAAGGTACGTAGCTAGTGTGAGAAGAAATTTGTCAGTACATGAGTACCAAAAGGTCTTCCATTCTCGTGAGTGCTTTGGTAGTTGAATGCAAGTCTTTCATGCAGGAGAAGTTTTGGGAGAGGGGGAGCGTCCTTGATACGATGGAAGACCTCATGGAAGGCTGCTACATACGTCTTCCATCTGTGCTTGAGTGTCTTGCGTAAAGTAATGAGGGGGTGCGAGGACAGTATGGATAGAGTGGTTGTGGAGAAGGGCACAAGCGGAAGGAAAAAAAAAAATCTAGCGGCCACCATGACGAAGCTAAAAGTGGCAGTGGCAGGCAGAGACAAGTTGCAGCAGCAAGCCGCATCAGCACAGCAGCAGCCCATAGCAGTCGGCAGCAGTCGGTAGCAGCTTGCAACAGCATGCGAAAGCTCGCAACAGCTCCCAGCATACTGCAGCAGCCGACACGCACCACAGCAACCGGAAGCGGCTCAATCCCTCGTTGACAACTTACAAAAAGGGTGGATTTGACCGCTTATGACACAGGCGGATTTGATCTTGAACTGGTAGGCTTCCACGGAGGAGTCTGGCTGCCAGCTTGTGTGGCACGGAGGGATATGATGGAAATAGATTGCCATCACAACCCGGAAGCTACGAGGAATGGAATCATAAATTGGGGTATTTAATAAACAATCAGTGAAATTGGGTATTTCATTAATAAAACTGATATCATACTAACGTTCAGAGAGTGGTTTGTCTTTCCAAGCCACTCAAGAATCTTCACATCCTTCACTATTCAACACACTATTCCGTGTGAACAACAACCTGTTGGCAACCAGTGATCGTTGGCCGAATCTGATGATTGAGATGCAGAGCATCCGGAGCACTACGTTGGCTTTGGCTGCCTCGTTTGCGAAGTTGCTGCCATGCTCACAGTTGTAGAGGAGCAAGCCAGTCCACCCATATATGGTCTACGGGCATACAGTTTTGAATCTTAACTGTTCCTTTTTGGCTCTTGTCAGCTACAGTCCTGTAGTTGTAGTTCTTTGTACCCGGAGTTAAGGTTTTAGAGATTCAATTCTCTCTGGTTACTTCTCTGTGCAAGATCTAAGCTGACGGTTGTAATCTGACGTTGACCTCTGATGGCTTGATCCAACATGTCAACACGCAGCACCCGCAGCAGCAGTGAGATTCATCATTGCAGCCGTATCCTGGGACTCACCACAGCAGACAATGGCAACAAAGACACTGTCCCGACGTCAGCAGCAGCGGCGTCACCACGCAATTGCCATCAGCATAGCAAGAGGAGATGCGCCGAGCGGCAGCAGCAGCACTGGGTGGCACCAGCTGCCGTGCCTGGCTGCCATTCTTGACCAAAAAAAGGCAGAAGTAGCTCACAGCAGCAGCTCGTGGTGGGGACTGCGAGCAGTGGCAGCGCGCAGCGTCGGCAGCAGCTAGCAGTAGCACCGGCATCAGCAGCTGCGAGCAGCAACAGCAGCACAGCAGTGGCAATAGAGGTAGCAGCAGTGCAGCAACAGAATTGCGGCTGATGCAGCGACCGCAAAAATAGCAGTAGCAACACTACCGTACCAGCAGCAGCAGCTACATTAGAGCAGCAACAGTGGCAACAGCCGCAGCAGCAGTAGATCCGCAGTAACAGCAGCAGCGGCTGCGGTCTTCTGCAGCATTGCTCCTGCACAGCAATTGCTGCTCGGTATTACTGCGTAGCAACACTGTTGCACAGCTACACAGAAGCTGTGGAACACTTTGCAACAGCCACGCAAGCCTACACAGCCCCTATGCAGCCACGAGCAGGGGGTGATGCGATCATCCCCTCTCTTTTTCTTTGGCACGCGGAGTCTGTGTGACTTTAAAAAAATAAAAGACAACAACAAATTACTCACGTAAAATATTCTAGCGTAGAAAACACTAGCGTATAATACGCTGGAAAAAAAGGGAGTGCTGAATTTAACATCAGCATTGCTGAGTCAGTAATTTTTGGGTCAAATTTTCCTATTTTTGTCAGCATTTCAACTCCTTGAGAAACGCTGTTGGTTTCCTGTTTGGACCATTTTAATGTGCGGCCCCACACTGAGCACTGCGATGGCTTTGGTCCGTGATAAGGACAAAGGGCTAGGAGACCCCTCCTCTTCCTCCTCCTTGGGCATCATGATTCCACGGTCGCAGTCACTCGCAATCGATGAGCTTCGTCGGACGCACGATGAGATGCGCTGGTAGCAGCAACGGCAGACCAAAGTGTTGCATGAGATTGTGGAGTTACTGAGGGGATGTTCAGGGGCCTCATAGCAGCCACCAGAAGGATGTACTGGAGTTGCACCATCCATTCAACAGTCTGTGCCCTACACAGTGTCACGACCTCAGTACCCGTCTTCACAGGTTGATACCTGGGATGTGGAGGAGATAGAGGATGCAACACATGAAGACGAGATTTGTGTCCTTAGGGAGCGCAGTACTGAGCTGCATCTGGCTCACAGCCACTCACCCCGTCTGTAAGGCGGACAGTTCCAACGGCAATAATTACGGCTTGAGGATTTCTTGAATGTGTAATCTGCTTATGGACTTAGAATCCAAAGGGAAAGCCGTTTGCGATCGACCCAAGAACGGGGTCAATCCATCCTGTGGTTTCTGTCACTATTACGGCTACTGCGGCTGCTATGGCGGCTGTGACTGCTACAGATGCTGCCGAGGTGGCTGCTTCTCCTACTGTTGTGGTTGTTGCTGTTGTTGTGGCTGCTACAACTACTAAGGCTGGTGCGACTGTTGCACCTGCTGTAACTGCTGCGGCTGCTGCTGTTGCTCCGGCTTCTGTGGCTGTTTTGGGTGCTCCTGCCACTGTGTTGTAATGATGTCAACGATGGCAGAATCTGGCTGCAGCACCCACTGTGGTGATGTGGTGGCTTGCTGCTGCCACTATCACCATAACTGCTCCTCTGCTACCGCTTTTATACGTGGCCATGGCGTGGTGGGCTCTCCTAGGATCTCAGCAGCAGCTGTGACTTGAACTGCTATTACCCCTGTTGCGTCATCTCTACCAGCAGGAATGCAATTTAACAAGGGATTTCTTGCTGCTTTGTTACCATGAAAAGATGTTTAAAATGTTCCTAGTCCTGCATTCTTTTCTCTCTCCCTCTCTCTTCCTCTCTCTCTCTCTCTCTCTCTCTCTCTCTCTCTCTCTCTCTCTCTCTCTCTCTCTCTCTCTCTCTCGCTCTCTCTCTCTCTCTCTCTCTCTCTCTCGCTCTCTCTCTCTCTCTCTCTCTCTCTCTCGCTCTCTCTCTCTCTCTCTCTCTCTCTCTCGCTCTCTCTCTCTCTCTCTCTCTCTCTCTCGCTCTCTCTCTCTCTCTCTCTCTCTCTCTCGCTCTCTCTCTCTCTCTCTCTCTCTCTCTCGCTCTCTCTCTCTCTCTCTCTCTCTCTCTCGCTCTCTCTCTCTCTCTCTCTCTCTCTCTCGCTCTCTCTCTCTCTCTCTCTCTCTCTCTCGCTCTCTCTCTCTCTCTCTCTCTCTCTCTCGCTCTCTCTCTCTCTCTCTCTCTCTCTCTCGCTCTCTCTCTCTCTCTCTCTCTCTCTCTCGCTCTCTCTCTCTCTCTCTCTCTCTCTCTCGCTCTCTCTCTCTCTCTCTCTCTCTCTCTCGCTCTCTCTCTCTCTCTCTCTCTCTCTCTCGCTCTCTCTCTCTCTCTCTCTCTCTCTCTCGCTCTCTCTCTCTCTCTCTCTCTCTCTCTCGCTCTCTCTCTCTCTCTCTCTCTCTCTCTCGCTCTCTCTCTCTCTCTCTCTCTCTCTCTCGCTCTCTCTCTCTCTCTCTCTCTCTCTCTCGCTCTCTCTCTCTCTCTCTCTCTCTCTCTCGCTCTCTCTCTCTCTCTCTCTCTCTCTCTCGCTCTCTCTCTCTCTCTCTCTCTCTCTCTCGCTCTCTCTCTCTCTCTCTCTCTCTCTCTCGCTCTCTCTCTCTCTCTCTCTCTCTCTCTCACACACACACACACACACACACACACACGCACACACACACACACACACACACACACACACACACACACACACACACACACACATCCACTCACTCAATCTTACTATGTCAACTTCTCCACATTCTTCACACCGTTGAGCTCTTTTTCCTACTTATTGTTTTATTCCTTCCTTTTTTTTGGTGTTCTTCTCCTTAAGGAGCAAATATGAATAGTATCCATCCTTTATATTGACCTATAGATGAGCAACTGTTCCTGCATCGAGCTCGTTCATCAAGGCTCATATGCCTCTGAGTCTACCTCAATAAACCGTGTTGTGATGTCTTCCTTCAGAATTTGACAGCTGTCAATCGCTTCATTGCAAGAGAGCTGCTTGATTATATGTTGTTTCGTTCAAGGCATTGCCCTCCAAAGTCGATGACTAAGTCTTCCTGTCAGTATGGCCCCCTAGTGCGAGGAATAGTGTGCATGGACGAGTGTGTTCAGCTTGTGTGACAAAGTACACTTTTCACTCACTTAGTGTGCAATTCGTTAGAGCTCTAGTCCGTGATACTTTGCGGTGTTCGTTTCCAGCAAACAAGCAAGGTTTGAGCCATTTTCCGTCAGATCTATGTCTAGAAATACTGCGGTCAAGAATGTGTCTTGTCGTGTCTTTCATTGAGCCGCAAGTCCTAGCGAGGCAAACTTTGGATCTTCTAGGAACCGTTCAGTGTCGGAAGAATGTAGGGAGCGGAGACAGCAATGGAAAAAGTAGGCAGAAGCAATGAGACGTGCAGAAGCATGTCAGACTGATGACGGAAGAAAAAAGGCGTGAGACAACACAAGGAGTTACTCGTGGAAGCTTGGAAAGAAGCGTTGGGCCGCAGAGTAGAGTTGCAAGGTAGACAGGTAACCGGTGAGAGAAAGGTGGGGTGGAGCGGAAGTGATGGGCAGATGAGAGCTGAGCGAAGGAACGAGAGTGACGGAGCGAACAGTCACGAGCTGAGTGTGCGTGGCGAGAATAAAATGAGCAAAGAGAACGGCGGCGAAGCTATGGATCCAAAGGCGAAAAGAATGAAAAGAATTGTTCTGGGTTAAACCTGGGAGGGAATGAGCATCCTCCATATATGCAAGCTGAACACGACAAAACACCGAGCAACAGCTTCTACTCTGCTAGCCGGACGGGCTCGCAGTATCACCGCTTATTAGGGAATCACTCGGTAAGATGTTCGTTGGTCGGTTGATGACCGACAACAGATTGTGTCAGTTGCGACCGAGGTGGTTCATGCTGGAACTGAACCGTTATATAGAGTGCTCGGAATTTCCGAGAGGAGAGCACCCAGACCATCTGGGAAGGTGAACCCATCGGTTGACTTGCCTTGAGAGAGACATAACTCTGATACCCTCCTTGAATCTGTCAAGGCAGTTGGGTTGATTTATGAGAGCACGACGGGATGCAGTGTAGCTGAAATGACGTCCCAGATTCTCTTGTTGTCTCCTGAGGATTTGCACTTGACCAATCCTCCAGAGTAATTTACAAGGCCTCTCCACATGAGGGGTAAGTTTCGATCATGCTTGGCCAGGAGAAAGTGGAGCTCGGGTTCAACAAGAGTGCGAAGCCCTCGTCTGAGTTCGGCACTGAAGACATCAAGTTGAGCGTAGAACTCGGTGTTGCTATAGTGCTCTCCAAAGTAGAGTGATTCTCGAACAAGAGAACCCACAATGGAGAAGTTAAAAAGGTGATAGGGGTCAAACTCTTCATAGACGATCTCCTGCCATTCTTCGATGTTGGTCAATGTGACATCAATCTCCTCATCCTTCGGGATGAAGAATAGCGTGGGGATATCTGGCAGAGTTAGGAAGGTGGTCTCATGAAAGGTGTGAAGGTAGTAAGATCGTTGTACCCACACTTATCCCAACAGGGCATACCATCGTTGAGATGTTATGTCGGTAGGATACTCAATGAAGTGGTAAACAGGAGCGAGTCGAGTTTTGAGTTGGCTCCAGATGGCATCAAAGGTGTTTTCATAGTCCTTGGGTGACTCAGATGATCATACTTCCCAAGGAGCAGCCCAGCCACCTCATAATCATTGATGTAGATAATGTGTGCACTGGAAATGATGCTGTCTGTCCAACTGAGGATGTTGCTGACGTCGGACGCAAGAGCAGGGAAAATGTCCCAGGTTGTGGAGAGATTGTCCATGATGATTGCGAACGCTGTGTGCTGTGTGTTCGGAGAGATAGAGGTGCGGCAAGGGGACGGCAAGAGTTAGCACGCCGTGCAAATTGTCGTGGGTGCAGGCAACTGCGTGATCGGCAGTGCAGATCCTTGTGGGGGCCACAGATGTTGGTGATGACGATGATGAGGTAGAGGCTGATAGCTGATAATGAGGACTGGGTGCAGGGGCGACACCTCGTTCACTGCTGAGTGTAGAGGGGTAGAATGCGGCAAAGGGAAGGCGGAAGCTGACGCGTCACAAGAAATCTGCCGCCGGCGTGGGTGCAGGCTACTACGAAGTGGGCAGCTAGCTCGTGCGGATCCTTTTGCTGGTGGCAGATGCTGAAGAAGCTGGTGATAAAGCAAAGGCGGATAATGATGGATTTGTGGACGTAGGGGCGAGCCGCGTGCACTGTGAAGGTTTTGGCTTGGGTGCAGGTCATCGCGAGAATGGCGATGCGACCAGGCGGATCCTTGTGCCGAGCGGAGGAGGATGAAGATGCTGATGAATTGGGCGCAGGGGCGAAACCACGTACACTGCGAAGAGAAAATTGGCGTGGGTGCAAGTCACCACGAGACTGGCGGTTCGACCGGGCGGATCCTTGTGCCAAGCAGGTATCAAAAGTTGATGATAGCAGGCGACGGATTGACGTGGAAGACGGAGATGCTGAGGAAGATGAGGCTGATGGAAAACAATGAGACTGAGGCAGAGTGAGGTAGAGGAGGCGACAACTGAAGCACTAGTGAAGGAGAGAGAGGCGGCAGAAGTCTGATACAGCAGAAGATCCTCTAATGTCAAGAGAGTGACGGCTTGTGCCCCCGTTGGCCCGAGACCGACAGGTAGGAAGATTGATGGTGTCCGATATCCTGGCGCCAAGAGGAGTGCTACTGTGGTTAGGACGGTCCGCAAAAACGGAGATATCCGCGGTAGTGAGAAGATTGACGGCTTGTTCCCTAGTTGGCCCGAGACGTCTGACAGGAAGACTGGTGGTGTCCGATGTCGTCAAGTCACATGGAACTCTGTTTGCTAGTGGAGCCGAGGAAGAGTGATGAGGGAGAGTGGCAAGGGAAGATAATGTGGCACATAGAAGAGGATGGCAACTGATGATGAGAATAATCCTGATGAAACTGATGAGGCATATTGCAGCTGATGTGGCAGCTGAAGGAGGCTAGAACGGAGAAGGCGTTGCGGGAGACGGAGGCTGAGACGGGGACGTGATGGTGGGTATGGAAGAGGAGATGAGCAGAGTCTGCAGAGACAGTGGTTAGTGGGAATGCAGCGGGAAGACAGTGGAGTGAGAAGGAACGGCAGAAGGCGGCTCGAGGGCTACTTATGGTTGTTGTCGACAGAGAGTTACTGAGTGTTTGCCAGGGGCGTGACTTGGGCACAGGGCTTGATCCGGATAACAAGAAGTCGCTGCAGCTTGAGAAGCGATCGAAGCAATGCTTCTGACGTCAGCTGTTGGTGAGGGAGAAAGGTGTAGAGCGGCGACGGTGGCAGATGTTACCAAGACCGTAGAAAATGGCGATGAAAGTGCTGAAGCGATGACGTGTCGGGAGGAATCAGGCAATGTCACCTGATGCTCTGATACCATGTCAGAAGAATATAGGGAGCGGAGACAGTAATGGCAGAAGCAGGCAAAAGCAATGAGGGGTGCGGAAGCACGTCAGACTGATGAAGGAAGCAAAGAGGCATGAGACAACACGAGGAGTTAGTCGGAGGATCTTGGAAAGAAGCGTTGGGCCGTAGAGTGGAGTTGCGAGGTAGACAGGTAATCGGTGAGAGAAAGTTGGGACGGAGCGGAAGTGATGGGCAACTGAGAGCTGAGCGAAGGAACAAGAGTGACGGAGCGAACAGTCACGAGCTGAGTGTGGATGGCGAGAACAGAATGAGCAAAGTGTGAGCAGAGCGAAGACACAGCGATGAAGCTGCGGAACCAGAGGCAAACGGATGAAAAGAATTGTTCTGGGTTAAACCTGGGAGGGAATGAACATCCTCCATACTATACTGATTTTTAATTTCGATATTAGTTATTCTTTTCTTGTACGAATTCATGTATTTGGCAACGCGGGAACATTGTTTGCCCTATTTTGAATACGCAAAAATAATTCCCTCAAGCCTAGAATCTGGTGTGACGAAAGAAAAAACAGAAAATCGGTTCATGTCTGCTGAGATCGAGCGAACATGTCCCCATTCAAGGAAGAACACGAAGATGGCGTGCACGAGCCGCGGATGAAGAAGATGATTAGTAGAAGATATGCGGTGTGTTTGAGGACGAGACCCGCGGGGCGTAGCCGCACCGCGTGGAGTCCGAGTAGGAGGAAAAGGAAGATAGCTTGAGAGGGATGAGACCGACGGTGTGTAGACACACCATGCGGAGTCCCAAGTAGATAAGACCTAGATGGCACCAGCACAACGCTAGCTCATTCTTGCTTGCTTTCTTGAGCAATACTCCGCATTCATGTACTCCGCCGAGTTTATCAAAGACATTCACTCACTCTCCTCTGCGTTCATCACCCCACTGCTCCCGTGCCTTTCGTAGCTCTTGGAGTCCTGTCCGCGGTCTGCGGGACTGTATGCGTGAAGAGCCAAAAGCCCGGATGAAGTGAGCTGCCGGCGGTGCCTTTGCTTGCACACGTCCGCGGAACGAGGATTCCGCGGAGAGGAGCTGGAAGCCACGAGGTGGAGAGCTCACGTGTGGCAAGAAGTGGACCGCGGAATGTCATTCATCGGTGAGGTTCGTGCGCAGAGATCCAGACCTGCGGTCCGCGGAATTGTCAATAGCTTGGAGCTGGTGTCTGTGTTCCGCTGCATACCTAGCTTGAGCAGTGGTGGTTGTGAGAAGTGCATAGTCCGCGGATAGCGCGGAATAAGATCTGCGCGGAAAAAGTCAAGGGCGCGGTAAAATTGGGGGTATCAGTGTCATGGTGCGGTGAGCGTGGACTGTTCCTTGCTCTTTGTTCAGCGGAACTGCACGTAACCTTCAGATCAGTCATTGATGTTGGCAGCAAGCTTTGTGTATCAGGATTGCAGGCGACGACAGCAGCAGTCATCCATGCGGTGCTTCTTGCCGCGCCGAGCCGCCACTCACGAAGGCGGCCAGGATTCCTCGCCGGTGCTGTCCCGCACCCCAGTCAGCTCCTCATCCGGCGCTGACCCACTGGTCCAACACCGACGGGTGAACGACTGGCTGGAGCAACTGCACTGGCGTCGCATCATGGATGCTCTGGGCGAACGTGTGGAAGTGGAGACAATATCCGACCATGGCAGCCGCGGATCCAGCCAGTCCCAGCACGAGTCGGAGGGACAGGAGGCTGCGGTTACGGCACCACCGTGGTTTTCCGATCCCCAACCATCATCGGAGCAGCACTCCGCTGGTGGAGAATTCGAAGCCTATCGCGGATTGGTCTACCGGCGCCGTGGCAGGCAGCAGCCATTGGTGGCTGGCAGCACAGCAGCGCAGCACCCACCTCCGCCAGCGCATCCGCAAACTCTACTACAGAACCCCGAGGAACCAGGAACCACCGGGATCCCCGCAGTGGACGACCAGCAGTCAATGATGGACTTGCAGTAGACAGGACAACCGGCTTCCGCTCTCGGGATGCCCCTGGACTCGAACCTGCCGCGGCAGCTGGCAGGGACGGTTCCGGAGGGCATGACGGCGGGATCACCTGTGACTGGACTGCAGCGACGGCAGATGGTCTCACCAGCACTCCACCCAGGAAACAAGATGCTGGGGATACCGGTGCCCTCACAAACACCGGGATCCGCGTAGTTGCCGACGAATCAACCGACAGCGAATCAACCTTCCACGCCTGCGGGAGCGACGGCGGTGGAACCCATCGCACCCTCTCGAGCAACGGGATTGCCACAACCGCCGATGCACTTGCTGCAGCAGTCTCTGGGAGTCGGATTGGTGGGGGTGCCACCGCGGTCCTCCGCATCCGGAGCAGGGCCGCAGCAGATGCCTCTCCAGTTGAGCATGGGCGTACCGCTGACGGGAATACCCCCACATGCCATACCAAAGGCACCGCCACAGCAGCAGGCGTACCTATCCCAGGCGGCAACAAATGCGCCGCAAGCGGGAGCACTACCGCATCCACCGGCACCTGGACTACCGACCCAGCAACCTTGGCAGCCCGTGCCGCAAGCAAGAGTAGCGGTTCAGCCTCCTGCGGGGATGACACAGCCAGGAAATCAGGGTGGGGGCATTATTCCTCAGGGAGCCCCAGCCCAACCGACGGGGACTCAACCACTGAGCCATCAGCAGCAGACGCCTGGGGGAGTGGCACAGATGAGCACCATGATTCAGCCTTCCACTACCACTCCGCCCTTATGGACGACGCAGCACCAGCAGCCTGTGGGCATGACGCAGGTGGGAGCGACACCGCCGATACTCGTAGCCAGTGCACCGCCGCAGCCACCAGTGATTGCTCATCAGCAATTACCCCAGCAGCAGCTAGTTGGAGCAGTGTCTGCGGGAGCACCTCCGCCAATGCCACTGCAACCACTGATGATGCAGGGCCACCCGCACCTACCACCACAACAGGCACATGGGGCTCAACACTCTGCGGGGGCAATGGCGGCCCTGACTGCCAATATGGGACCAGCGGCTCAACCCTATCCTGCAGCTGTGACTCCTGCCAGCCAGGCGTATTGGGCACCCCAGGTGACGGCACCATCGCCACCCGGCATCCAGGCTCCGCCCCCTGGGATGGCATTCTTCTCCACACCTTACACCGCTACTGTACCAGTGCCTCCCTCTTGGTACATGCTTCCCCCACCCATGCAGCCAGGTTTTCCTATGCCCGCGGGGCAGGCCCAGACGCTAAACCCTCCAACGGGATACTCCGCAATCTCGTCTGCAACCATTCCGTCGCCACATGCTGTGACTGCGTTGACGACTAACCGCAGCACCGTTCCTCAGCTGCAGTACATCCGTTCGGAACCCGCCAATATCCCGCGGTTGGACTCCTTCAAGGGTGCCCCGGAGGAGGACCCCTGGGTCTGGCTCAAACAGATTACCCTCTATGCTAGCATCGGCCGAATTTCGCCCGACCTCTGCCTCGCCACTGCGGAACTTCACCTCCAGGGGGCTGCAGCTGACTGGTACAACGCGCGAGCGCCTTTCCCATCTTTCGAGGACTTTGGCAATGCCCTTATCGAGCGCTTCAAGCACCTGACGAAGGAAGAAGCGCTGCGGAAGATTGAGAAGGAGGTCATGCGCAAGGATGATGATATCCGCAGATTCTTGGACCAGTTCCTGACCTGGGCTTCAGTGGCCAAAAGCCCGCAAGGGGAAGGCTTGCCGCTGTGGGTCCTGCTGCAGAACCTCATCCGCGCAATTCCCGATGAGATCAGCAGCCTCATGATTGCTGACCACTACCATTCCCTCCAAGACGTGGTGTGGGACGCTACATCCATCTTCACCAGGCAGCGGTCCACCCGACAATACCAGGGCAGCGAGACCCATACACCCCCCTCCTCACACGCCCTGCCTCCGCAGCAGCAGAAGCCAAAAGCTTGTTATACATGCCAGAGCCTGGAACACATTGCTCGGGACTGCCCTCGTAAGCGACAAACAGCTCCGTGCCCTGACCCAGTCTCCCAGGATCCCATGGTCCAGCAATGTCAGCAGCAGCAGCAGCAGCAGCAGCAACAGCAACCGCATCCGCCCCCCACTGGACAAGACCAGGCGACCCAGGGGACAGGCCAGGGTATCTTGCCGAACCCGCCGCCAAACCCCGCGGCTGGTGCCCGCAACGTAAAGCTGGGTTTGCCCATGGTGGAGGATGAAACCACGGAGGTGACACCCACGCCTGAGGAAACGGAGCTCATTACACGAGCCCGTCGGCTTAAGCTCCGCGGTTGGGACCTGCAGGAAGCTGCACAGCTCCAGAGCGACCTGCGGCGACGGGCAGAAGCTACCGAGGCCCGGCCGTCGCTGCCCGTTCCGTGCGAACCCCGGAGAAGCGACGCACCACGGATCCCGCACCTACGAAAACTCCAGGTGCCGCAAATACCACGTCGATACCTCAAACTACTCCCATCCTCGCGGCAGATTCCACAGATCCTGTGGATAAACTCTTCACCACTCCCATCGCCTCCGTAAACTTCTTCGACTTCCTCCGTCTTCATCCTGAGCTGGCTCCGCGGCTCAGAGAAGAGTTCACCAGAGCTAATCTTCGCCTCCAGACCGTTGGCATCTCTCTCACTTGTACCACTCCGCCCCACGGCACCCAGAACACCCGACGAGCTGTGGCAGAGATTCCACCAGGATTGACCACGGAGGAGATAGACTGGGGCTGGGTACCACAGCCTCTGGAACCACCTCGCCGCGATGATCGCCACTACGAGGTTGCCTGCTGCGTGATTTGGATTTGCGGCCGCAAGTTCCTCGCTATTATCGACACAGGGGCAACCCACAGTACCGTGGCCCTCCGCATCCTGTGCCTCGTCGGATGGACAGACCGCATCCTTCTCACGCGCCGGCTGTTGAGCAATTCCGCGGGAGGGATGGATTATGGGGATGGAGAGGTCCGGAGCTTACCCGTGCAGGTGGGTTCGCTTCACGAACCAGTGGATGTCCAAGTCACACAGGCCCGGACCTACGACGTCCTCCTGGGCATGGATTATCTCCTTCCGCGGCGAGGCAACCTCCTGTTTTCCCTGGGTGTCATGCAGCTCACCTCCGCCACGGGTACGAAGGAGTACGCCCTCATCACTGTGGGGGATCGAGTCACGGTGCCAGTGACCGGCGACTCACCCTTCTCCCTCTCAGATGCGGCGCAGGAAGATGCACACGCACGCTCCCTGCGCAGCCAAGCCCCTGCCGATGTCGCTCTTGACGCGGAACAGGTTCCCGTTGAAGAATGGCGTGACCTCTCCGCGGATCATGTGGAACCAGGGGTGCGTGCCAGCCTTTTGGGGCTGTGGCAGCAAAGTGAGCAGGCGTTTGGGCAAGGCCTTCCCCTGGATGACGACGATGACTTCTACCCCATCTGCGACCAACTGCCACCTCCACCCCCACGATGGGACCACATTCTCCACCCTCGACTCTCACCAGCCCAGAAGCAGGACTTCCGGGACCTGCTGGACTCCTATGCCGACATCTTTGCTGGCGCGGCGACAGACTTAGGAGCTGTCAATGCCTTCCATGTCATCAACACCGGCGTGGCTGCCGCGGTCAAACAGAAAGTCTGCCGGATCCTCCCTGACCAAGAACAGATCATCAACGAAGCTCTCGCGGAACTAAAGGCGCAGGGTGTGATAGTCCCCATCGTCAGCCCCTGGCGTGCCAACTTGGTCATTGTCGGCAAACCGGACGGGTCCAAACGCTTCTGTGTGGACTTCCGTGACCTCAACCGCGTCACGGAAGAAGATGCCTATCCCATGCCGCTGATTGTCGACATCCAGGAGCGCCAGCAGGGGCGCGGATGGTTCGCGAAACTCGACGTCAAGGCGGCCTTCCATGCCGTCCCCATGCACCCTGACTCCATTGTCAAGACGGCTTTCGTCACTCCCGAGGGACTCTACGCCTTCACCCGCATGCCCTTTGGTCTCCGCAACGCTAGCGCCACATTCCAACGCGTCATGGATTCCGCCCTCCGCGGTATCGCGGAGGCAGCAATGGCAGCAGCTGGGCAAGCGGCAGGGGAGCAGGCAGCAGAGCAGCAGGGAATGGCGCAGGTGGGAAGCGGGAAACGGGCCCAGGATGCGCGCGCACAAGCAAGGGCAACTGCAGCTAGGAGAGAGACGCTGAAGAGCACTCCGCGACCAACATTATCGGCCGCCCTGCTGGACAAACAGGCCAAACTTCAGAACGCGGCCAAGAGGGCCGCAGCATCCGCGGCCGCCAGCAGGCAGGCCGCCTCACCCCACGCAGCATCAGTCAGCCGTGTGGTTACTCCACAAAGGGACTCAGCCGCAGGAAGACAAGCTCCGTCCGCAGAGACCACGCCTACATCCCGCCGCCAAGGACAAGAGAAGCGGACCATCAAGGATAGCACCACTGACGCCCCCTCCGCCAAGCGCAGCAAGCATCACCATCCCTCCCAAGGCACCCGTCCGAGCATCGATCAGGCGCAGCTCGCACAAGTCCAGCGGGATGCCGCCCAGGCGATGGAACTGCCTCTGGCGGTATTCCGCAGTGTCCCAATGCCAGCCGGCGCGGTCCCAACCCAGCTTCAACCCCTCGTGGGAGGCACCGGTGCCACAACGCATTATGAGCTAGGGGCTGGGGAAAGCGCCGCGGCCACTGCGACGAAGAAAACGGGGGGGGGGGGGGGGGGGGGG
>SZWC01010041.1:49882-92568 GCA_023375785.1 Penium margaritaceum
GGGGGGGGGGGGGGGGGGGGGGGGGGGGGTGGTGATCTCTAAGCTGAGTGAGTCACCAGAGCCCGACGAAGAACAGCCCATCGCAAGGGGACAGGGCCTGTTGCGGCTCCCCGAGGCAGTAGCAGGGCGGAAACCAGAAACGGAGGCAGCTGAGATCCGCGGTGCACGAGGATGGCGGCATGAAGCACTGCCTGAGGTGAGGCTACGGAATCAGTGGGATGAAGGGGAACTACGTGCGATGGGAATCCTGCGCCTCTTCCCAGCCCCAGATATCTGGGATAGAGAATCCCCTGCCTACGATGAGAAGAACCAGCGGCGCCTGCAAGCAATGAAGGCGGAGCAGGATGCGAGGCAGGCTCAAGGGTTGCCGGCGCTGCAGAAGGAGACAAAGAAGAAGCCGGGAGAAGCTGCCGCGGGAAAGGCGGGAAAGGCAAAGGGACCAGTCGAAACGCAAGACTGGCGGATCTGGCAGACCGCGCACATTTTGCTCCGTGCCACAACTAAGGAACAGCAGAAGGAGGAGGCGCAGAAGGTGTACACCAACCTGGGAGCTCAGATGGACGTGGAGTTTGACAGGCGGAAGAAGGATGACCTCGCCCTTCTCTACGGGCAGTACGCGTGGGAAGGCGGCCGCCTCTGGTGGACCACGCCACACGTCTTATGGGTGCCTCCGCCCACCTTGCAGAGAGCGGTGATCGAGGCTTACCACCACCACCACCACTCTGGCGTGCAAGCACTCAAGAAGCGCCTATCCCCCATCCTGCATGTGCCAAACCTCCTGGCAATCATAAAAGAGGTGGTGCAACACTGTGCACCATGTGAGCGACACCGAAAAATCACGCCGCGGGACATGCCCATCTACTTGCCCTCTCCTATAGGCGAGCCCTTGGACCGCATCATCATCGACTTCCATGGGCCTCGCCCTCGCCGTGCCCAAGGGGAGCGGTACTGGATTGCAGCAGTGGACCACTTTACCAAGTACGTGTGGGTCATGGCTGTCCCCGACAAATCCTCCGAGCGCGCAGCCCGCTTCATCCGTGAGGAAATCTTCTACCGCTTCGGTGGTTGTCGCGTGGTGCACAGCGACAACGGCACGGAGTTCGCAGGAGCGTTCCGCAAAGAACTCGTGGAGTGGGGCGTGCAGCACGTGCATTCCGGACGATACCGGCCTCAGTCCTAGGGCCAAGTCGAACGACTGCACGATATCCTAGAGCGGGTAGTGGCCACCGCGGAGGGCAGAGACTGGGGGGAAACCCTAAAAAAGACCGCCCACTTCATCAACATCACCCCCAGCCGTGCCACATCGTTCTCGCCCCACGCCCTCCTCTTTGGAGAGCCTCCGCGCGCGGCACTGGGCATGCCGCAACCACCACTGCGGCTGCCGCTAGACCCGGAGCAGTAGCAGAATGGCTGCTCGGAAGAGGAATGGGAGATGACGAGGGACAAGGAGGTGCAGGAGTGGTACCGGGCACGGTGCCAAAAGACATCCGCAGTGAGAGCGGAGGCACGACTCCGGGCCTCTGTCTCGGCCTGGCGCGGATGCGACGCATCCAACCAACGCCTCAATCACGGGCCAATCAGGGAAGGGAATTTGGTCTACCTCCGCCCATTCCCAGGCGCGGGGCGTGAAGCAGAGGAAGCGCGGGAGGTGTACCGCGTGGCTACCGTTGACGCGGGACACGTCTGGCTGGAAGGGCCAGATGGGTTCAGCGAGCGGAGCTACCCAGCCACCGAGTTCTTCCTGCTACCCCCGGCCTGGCAGACACACATACCAGGAACGGGTGGGGAGCTTCCCCCGCTCGAAGAGCGCAAGGGTTCGAGGGGATGGCGTGCGGAGGAGGTATTGGAGCGGTGTGAGGCTCAGGTTTCGGAACAAGAGGAGGCGTGGAGCCAAGAGCCTCAAGGGGAGGAACTGACGGACGGCTCTGATATCCAGGAGGTCTCCGCAGGGGAGGTGCAAGCGGGGTAGAAGCGGCAAGGGGAGGAGCAGAGGGGTCAGCAGCAGCAGGAACAGCAGGAACGTCCGGAGCAGTCAGGGTCACAGCGAACGGGCAGCGGAGAGATAACCCCAAAGGTGCCCGACGCTACTCCGCGGAGAAGCGCACCCATGAGCCCCCGCGACCTGGCCAGCTATACAGGCCCCTGTGTTGTGTGTAAGGAAAACCTGCCCGAGGCACTGCTCTTGAAGGTCGTCTGCCGCGTCTGCGGCCAACTAGCGCACCAGGGGCTGGCCAAGAGCTGTATTGGGCTAAACCGCACGTGTCTGAAGTGCATCAAGGAGGGCCGAGAAGAAGACATGGAGCAGAAGAAGGGAGGAGACGACGGAGCCGGCCCAGAGTCAGGAGGAGGAGAGGCACGCGGAAGATGGGATCCAGAGGAAGAGGAGGAAGAAGAGGACAAAGAGGGAGAGCAGGGGGAGGCACGGCAAGGACCCCGCACGGTTTCAGGAACCACCATGCGGCGGTGGGAGGAGGAAGGACGGGTGGCAGCAGCGGAGCAGGCTCGGAAGAAAAAGGAAAGCGAGACATGCGCCCAATGTGGGCACCGCTGGGGCAGGACGGTGCGGGACTGCGAAGGGTGTCGCCGAAAGATATGTGAAAAATGCCTGGAACAGCCGCGGAATGCCAAAGGGGGACGCAGCGGACCAAAGAAGTGCAGGCGGTGTCGTCGAGAAATCGAACATCAGCTCGGAGTACGGAAGCCACCGCAGGTAACCGCAGAAGGGGAAGAGGTGGACTCAGAAGAAGAGGAAGAGCAGGACCCGCCCACAGCAGCCGTGGAGAATTGCCCCACCTGTGTCAAGGCGGTCAGCAAGGGTGAACATTGCACCCAATGCAACAGGTTGGCCCACCAAGGTTGCCTTGTTACAGGCAGCTCGGTTTGGGCGGGGCAGTGCCACAATTGCGTGGGAATGGCTACCATGGAGGAAGGGGCCTCGCTGTCTTATGACGAGGACACCTTGGCCCCAGCCTGTGGGGCATGCGTAGAGGATCTGAACAAATTCGGCAAACCTTGCAGAATGTGCAAGACTATGTGCCACCTGCAGTGTGGGGTGCGCGGGAAGGAGGGCATTTGGACTTGCAGCAGCTGTTGCAACAAGACGCGGAAGATCAAGTGGAAGTTCTCCAGCAAACGGTCCTGCACCGGAGACAAATGCGGCGGACGGCTCGAAGGGACGGTCTATCGCTGCGAACACTGCGGAGGCATCACACATGAGCACTGTACCGAGGAGGTGGGGCGGAGCAGCGAGGGCAAGAAGATCTACCGATGCTCGAGCTGCAAGAAGTACAAACGCGCACCGCACTGCTCCTCATGCAAGCAGTTGATCAACGCACCCACGATGGGGGCGCGGTGCAAAGGATACAGACTCTTCATCCACGATGAGTGCGCGGAGAAGTTCCAGTGGAAAGGAGGGGCTGTGGAGAAGCACTGCAGACCGTGCCAGGAACAAAACCGTCCCAGGCCCCACAAGCACTTCAAGAGGATGACTCGCTGAAAGACTCTGGGGCAGAGTCTTACGAAAAGGGGGGGTTGGGGGCATCAGTGTCAGGCACACTTCAGCCGCAGCTCCGCAGGGAAGGCCCATCCGCGGGGAAGACCTGGGCAACCTGAGATCCGCGCATAGAACGCTGGCTCCCGCGGACGCGGTTGAGCGAAGGGTTGCGCGGAATCTAGGGGCAGGGTGTCTGCAGGTAAGCACAATTACCTGCGGCGATTCCCCTACAGCCAAGCGCATGAAGTGGAGAAGGAAAAAAGGCGGGAGGCAGTGGTGGGAAATCCGCGGTACAAAGAGAACAAGGACGAGCCACAGCAAGATCCGTGATCACTGACAGGACGCAGGCAAGTCAGCGGATGGACCAAGCAATCAGGGGAGAAACACCCAATCAAAATGAGTGACCAAGCATCAAGCACGGAGAAACCTCTGGAGGCGCACAGCGGAAGACGAAGATTCAAGGAAGAACACGAAGATGGCGTGCACGAGCCGCGGATGAAGAAGATGATTAGTAGAAGATATGCGGTGTGTTTGAGGACGAGACCCGCGGGGCGTAGCCGCACCGCGTGGAGTCCGAGTAGGAGGAAAAGGAAGATAGCTTGAGAGGGATGAGACCGACGGCGTGTAGACACACCGTGCGGAGTCCCAAGTAGATAAGACCTAGAT
This sequence comes from Penium margaritaceum, assembly GCA_023375785.1. Classification (NCBI taxonomy): domain Eukaryota; kingdom Viridiplantae; phylum Streptophyta; class Zygnematophyceae; order Desmidiales; family Peniaceae; genus Penium; species Penium margaritaceum. The sequence continues at coordinate 54,042 of SZWC01010041.1, forward strand.
GGCACCAGCACAATGCTAGCTCAGTCTTGCTTGCTTTCTTGAGCAATACTCCGCATTCATGTACTCCACCGAGTTTATAAAAGACATTCACTCACTCTCCTCTGCGTTCATCACCCCACTGCTCCCGTGCCTTTCGTAGCTCTTGGAGTCGTGTCCGCGATCTACGGGACTGTATGCGTGAAGAGCCAAAAGCTCGGGTGAAGTGAGCTGCCGGCGGTGCCTTTGCTTGCACACGTCCGCGGAACGAGGATTCCGCGGAGAGGAGCTGGAAGCCACGAGGTGGCGGGCTCACGTGTGGCAAGAAGTGGACCGTGGAGTGTCATTCATCGGTGAGGTTCGTGCACAGAGATCCAGACGTGCGGTTCGCGGAATTGTCAATAGCTTGGAGCTGGTGTCTGTGTTCCGCTGCATACCTAGCTTGAGCAGTGGTGGTTGTGAGAAGGGCATAGTCCGCGGATAGCGCGGAATAAGATCTGCGCGGAAAAAGTCAAGGTCGCGGCAAAATTGGGGGCATCAAGAGTGCTCAGAAATTTTGAGAGGAGAGCACCCAGACCATCTGGGAATGTGAACCCATTGGTTGTCTTACCTTGACAGAGACATAATTCTGGCATTCAGGATCATGCATGAAGATATTTCCTCATTGCGTATCAGCAACATAACCTTTCACATTAAAGAATAATGTCGAAACTCTGGTCTTCTTCTCTTTGATTATGTGCATCATTGTAGGAGGTATTTTTTCAGACTTTAAACAGTCCGGACCTCTCAGCATATCCATTTGAATGACCTGTAAAACAATCATGTGAGAAAAGATTAGTTGTTGATATACTTAAAAAATAATGTTATACATGAGCTGTCATTGTGGCAAGGACAACAGTTATCCGTTGAAAAGGCTCCGCTCGATGTTCTTAGACTATTGTAGAAACAGAATGGATATCAAACGGAGTGAAACCAACATAAAAATACATCTCTCTAAATTAGCTTACTATGCAAAGGCCCGGATGAGCTCAACATGTCATCCGCCAACGTATTGGCTCCTTTTTATTTTCGGTTACCACTTCGTAGTGAGCCGATTGCAGCCTTTCCGTTATTGACGTTTGCACCTAGATCTATTTATATCGCAAACTGTGATGGTTTACCTGATCAGCTATCTCGCAATAGAGCCTTTTTCTTACAAGCGACCTCACACAGAGTGTGATAAGTGCACTCTCCCACTCATCTTGAGTGCACTGGCCACATGCACTACCCCCATACACTGAAGACCACCTCAAGACCACCTTGCAAGGACGAGCGAAAATCAGGCTCGCTCCTAAAGGAAATGAAAAGAGTATTGGGAAAGTTCAAACGAGACGGTCGATGTTGGAGAATAGTCAACCGTCAGGGTCTGAAAGTGCGCAAATTGCACGGCCACGAGAGGCACTTTCAAAATGGAAATATGCTCGATGCGATCAGCTAACGGGATGTGAGCTAAGAGGGCACCACTGAACGAATCAGATAGCAAGATTTTAGTATAGTACGGCTATACTACAATGAAACCTCTTGTACATTCCTATGACCAATAGGAAAGCCTGGTCGTGAGAAGCTACAAACGCCGTAGAAAAAAGCAAAGGCTGCACATAGGTTTACGATTAAGCTGAATAAATACTACCATCATGGAAACTGATTAAGACTCCTCCAAAATACAGCCACAAGCTCCAAATCATTGTTTAAATGCAAAGTAAAACTTACCATTTTACCAATTTACCATTTTCATTGTAAATTTTAAAGTACTGTCTGGTAATGGATTAGGAAAAACTGCATAAAGATGATTATTGAAGTCTAATCTCATGTAGACATTGAACGCAATGTCAATACACACTGTGCAAGCGCACTCCATCCTTTCACATCATAAATACGTACCTCCAAAATAAGACAAGAACTCACTACATGAAAACACTTGAATTCTAGTGTGCTGATGGAAAGCATGAAAACAAAAGATAAAGTAGCACACTCAGTGCACTCTTAGTTTTTTTTTTATGATGACTGAGCGCACTTGACACATACACTAGCCCCACGCAATAAGGTCCTTCCTAAGAGGACCTCATGGTTATATACGAGGCAAGCACACTCAAGGTACATACTACGAAACTAGTGCATGAAATGGCCTTGATTAACCATACCTCTGATTTCATCTGTGCAGTTTTGATTCCAACAGAAGATCATCTTCTGCTGGCGTCAAAACTGCACAGATGAGATTGTACTAAATGATAGCGACAGACCCGCCTTGTCTTGGCCCTTTTTCAACAACCTTACTGGCATCTGTAATTCAGGAGTTCAAGGAGTACGTGTGCCCATTTTCTACGACCACGGAGTGGGCATGAGTGTGCTCACGGCCCTAGAGACACCTATGGAGACAGCAGTAGGGGAGCACTATTGGCTTCTCCAAAGTCGGACGTTGCAGAGGACATTGTACAGACTGTAGCAGTGAAGGTAATTCTGACAGGTACAGCATTGACACCCCTAAAAGTTACACATATGCCACCAGATCCTAGTGTCCTTATTTTCCCGGTTGCAGCAGCAGGTGGGTGGATGATGTAAGAGCCTGCTGATTTGCAGCAGCTGTCAATGTGACACCGGCTGTTGGAGCAGAGTTTCCTACGATGGAAGAGACAAAGGCAGTATACCCATGTGTGCATTTTCTACCATCTAGGGATCGTGCTGCAATGCACAGACATCAGACAGTCGCGCATAAGTTGACTGATGCTGATGCTGGAGTTCTGTCTCAACATGCCACTCATGGTGTTGAGCGTGGAGCAGTTGACTTTGAGATGCTCGAACGCATGTGAAATTTTGCCTACACAGGCAACACAGACTTATGGAATTGGGCCTGTGGTCGTGGCTATATTACTGCAGCTCTCGGCTGAGTGACAGAAGCTTGCAGATGCTCGAAGTGCAAGTCTTGGAGATTCTTCTACCTTCACTGCTTTCTTCTTATCAAACTCAAGAGGTCAATTAGGACGTGAGGGATGTGAGAGCTTGTGTTTGGACAGAAGAGATGGTCGTCGTTTCAGCCAGAGAGTCAAGAATTGATTCTCACGTACAGACTACTACCTGCATCACGAGCACTGTCGCAGATCAGCATCAGTGCCTTTTTTTTCTCTTCCATCAGCAACTAAGATCCATCATCCTCCTCAACAGGAAAGACCCTGCACTCCTCCTGTGGTGGATGTATCTCTCATTCCAATGACAGACCAGGTTGTTGCAGACCTGTCTAGTGTTTTGGTACGCCAGAAGGAAGTTTGGGGTGTATATCCTCAACATGATGCTTCCATCACCGAGGATAGCCCTGGGGTTTGAGAGACGTATGATGGTTCACACCAGAGAGGTGCTCATGAAGTGTATGCTGCCTTTGGAGACACTGAGGAGTGCACTATGGAGTTAGTGATTTCTCCACAGAGCTCTGAAGGTTCATGGATATGAGGACGTCAGAAAGTGACAAAAATAGGTTGCTTGATTAAAGAAATCTATCATGAAAGTTGCATAGAGGATGTTTCACAGGTTCCAACGCACTTTACGGAACTAAATTCGGAGTCCATTTGAGTGAGATATGGATTTCCAAAGTTTGGAGATCATGAATGAGGTGTAACAGGACGCGGTCCGAGGGTTGCCCTGCGCACGATCCGTACACAAATAATCGGTTGGACGGGATGACTTGAGGGTCGAAGACTCTCAAGTACCGCGGTTTTGGCCCAGTGGGTCAAGGATTCCGTTCCAAACTGTTGCACTGGTATCAGAGCCGGAGCGCATGGGTTCGAATCCCGTGGCCAACCTGAAGCACTACCACCTCGATGTCACACCATGATGCCTGTGGGTACACATGGGAGAGCAGCATCGTCGAGACATGGGTCTCACATGCTGAGGAAGCCTACCCGTTGGGACTGTAGCGTGGCAAACTACAGGATGGCAGGTTGCTCCGTGGGAGTTGGTCTCGCACGTGAGGGTGTGAATGCCAATTGCAGAGGACCACGCAGGGCATGAGCACCCCATGACGTGGAGGGTTGGCCCGCACCGAGGACGGTGCCAGGGTTCCGAGGGGGAGGAGTGTAACAGGACGCGGTCTGAGGGTCGTCCTGCGCACGATCCGTACACAAACTGGTTGCACGGGGTGACTTCAGGGTCGGAGGCCCTCAAGTACCACGGTTTTGGCCCAGTGGGTCAAGGATTCTGTTCCAAACCGTTACATCGGGTTTAAGTGACGACTTGAGTACTTTGAGCTTAAAATGCGACAGGATTATTGGCCAGGACAGCTGAGAGCAGCCTTCAAATGCTGCTGATGGAGAAGGGACTCTGGAGCCATGTGAGTGAGGAGGAACCAGCTGAGTCCTCTCTCTCACCTGGTGAGGTCCGTACCCACCACGAGAAGCGTGACCGTGCCCTCGTCACTATCTACCTCTACCTCACCAAACGGTAGCAACTCCTCATCCGTGGTATCCTCACGCCAAAGGAGTTTTGGAAAAATCTTGATTCCACTTGTGCTTCCAAGTTAATCCTCGTGAATATGCAGCTGTGTTGGCGCTTTCACACTGTGAAGATGGATGAGTCCGGATCCATGGTTGGCTACATCAACACGGTGAAGTATCTTTTTGACCAGCTTGCTGTGATTGAGGACCCTTGCAAGGAGCATGTGCTTTTGCTAACTATCCTCTCTGGCCTTCCTAGCAGCTACACTCCTCTCATTGTTGCCCTGGACAAGCGTGGCAACAAGATCTACCTGAACAATGTAGAGGAGATTCTGCGGTTTGAGGAGGAGCGGCGCAAGGGAGAGGAGGGCAAAAGCAGACTGTACGTCGCTCTCATCACCAACTCTGGTCATGGGGGTGGTGCTGCACCAACCAGGGGCAACGGCGAAGGAGGGAAGAAGAAGGGGAACTGCAACTACAGCAAGAAGTCCGGTCATTGGACGCGCGAATGCCAGAAGAAGAAGGTGGACCTTGCGACTGGAGTGGGAGCGGGAAAGTAGTGTAACACTTTCGCAAACGCAGTAGCTTGGAAGAGTCGATTTGTGACCACCATCCGAGTCCTGCACGTCTCCGACAACACCACCTTGTTCTTAATCATCGACTCAGGAGCCACGCGTTACATGACGCGTCGCCGAGAGTGGTTCGTGGTCTACACCGTCATTGAGCCTCGTCGGATGTACATGGGGGACAACCATGTGCAAATGGCAGTTGGAGAGGGTGAGATTGTGTTTTGTGCTTCCGTTGAGGACAAGCACGTGGAACGTCGTGTGAAGGGGGTGCTCCATGTTCCGGGACTGGCAGCTAGCCTCCTCTCTCTTTCTTCTCTCATATCCAAAGGCATGCAGGTTCGCTTTGAGAATGGTGGCTACACCATCTCTGCTCGTGCAGGCTGTGTGCTTGCAAAAGCGGACAAGGAGGACAGCCTTTACCGCCTCTATGTTGCATTGGAGAAGGAAGCCGACTCAGTGTTGGCGGTGAGAGAGGGAAAACACGACATCGGCCTGTGGCACCACCGGCTCGGTCACCTTGGCTTTGGCACCCTCATCTCCATGCAGCAGATGGTGCACGGCCTGGAGCTCAAGGGGGTGAAGCAGCCTGGTGCATTGGCTTGTGAAAGGTTCATTGAAGGGAAGTAAGCCCGCTCTCCTTTCACCAGGGAAAGGAAAGGGGTGGCAGAGCTTCTCTCACTCGTTTACTCTACTTTGTGCAGTCTCATGCCATCACAGTCCTTGTCCGACAAGTTGTACTTTGTCACGTTCATTGATGACAAGTCGAGGAAGACGTGGATGTCCTTCTTGGCTGGAAAGGATGAGTGCTTTGATGCTTTCAAGGTATAGAATATTACTGTACAGACTGAGAGTGGCAGGCGGTTGAAGGTGCTTCGCACTGACGGTGGAGGAGAGTACCTCTCCAACGACTTTCATAACTTTCTCAAGTGTCGCGAGATCAGGCATGAGGTCATCCCACCTGGAACACCGTAGCTGAACGACACGGCTGAACGAATGAACCACATGCTCATGGAGCGTGTTCGCAGCATGCTCCAAGACGCGGTGCTCACGCCAACCTTTTGGAAGGAAGCGGTTAACACTGCCGTGTACCTAAAACCCCGAGTCTTACACGCGGCATGCCATTGGTGACACCGGAGGAGGCATGGACAAGATGCAAGCCAAAAATGACGCACCTAAAAGTCTTTGGGTGTGGCACATTTTTGCACATGCCTGCCGACAGCCGTAATAAGCTGGAGGCGAAGTTGGTGAAGGCACTGTTCCTCTGTTGCAACACCATAGGATACCGCCTTTACAACCTTAGTGCACGCAAGATCATCCGTACCCGTGACGTGGTCTTTCAAGAGGAAGTGAAGGGCTGGACTTGGAGCCCTATGTCTGCAGTTCCACTTGCTCCCGCACGTGTACCAGAAGTGGGATAAGAGCCGGTAGCAGAAGAGGGCGGTGTGGAAGATGGCGGTGATAGCGGCCTCAACAAGGAGGAGGAGGAAGCTGAGAAGGAGAAGGATCCAGCAGCTGAATTTGATGAGGAGGAGCAACAAAGAAATGTACAGCAGCTGCCATGATGGTCTGCACGCACCAATAAAGGTGTGAAGGATAATGGGGAGCAACTACGGCGGTCCGAGAGGCTCGCAAAGAAGCAGATGCAACAAGAAGAGCGACTGAACCTGTGCACCGCTATACCATCAACGGATTCCTCTGACCTCGAGCTCCTCTTCCTCACCATCACCGATGAACCAGCCACATTTGTTGAAACCATGTACAGCGCCGAGATGGCAGATTGTTGTGCCGCAGCAGACGAGGTGTATGGTACGCTCATGAAGAACGGCACCTGGACCCTCGAGGAAGCTCCACGTGGCAGCCGGGTAATTGGGTGCTGGTGGATCTTCAGGCGCAAGCGTGGTGTGAATGGTAAGGTGCTCAGGTACAAAGCACAGCTGGTTGCAACGGGGTATGCACAGACTGAGGATGTGGATTACAATGAGACATTTACACCTGTCGCAAAGTTCCCATCCATCCGAGCGATCCTTGCTCTTGCTGTTGCTATGGACTGGGAGGTGCACCAAATGGATGTGACATGTACATTTCTGAATGGTGACCTCGGGGAGGATGTGTACATGGAGCAGCCAGAGGGGTATGTGGTGGAGGGAAAGGATGATTTGTTGTGCAAGCTTGTGAAGGCCCTCCTCGACCTGAAGCAAGCACAGCGAGCATAGTACCACAAGATGGATGAGCAGCAGGCTGGTCTTGGCTTTGTGTGTCTTTGTGTGCAGTCTATGTGCAAGAGGCAAGCCATGTTATCATCTTGCTCTACGCTGATGATCTGCTGATTGCCTCTGAATCTAAGTCTCTTTTGGACAATGTGAAGCAGTCCTCTGCTGCCAGGTTCGGCATGAAAGACATGGGAGGACTCAGCTGGGACCTTGGCCTTCAAGTCAAGCGTGACCGGCAGCAACAGACTTTGGAGTTGTTGCAGAGCACGTCCGTGAGCGACATCATCAAGCGCTTTAACATGGCAGGGTCGCGCAAAGCCGCAACACTACTGGAAGTGGGAGCAAAGCCGAGCATGACGCAGACTCCCCGCGGCATGCAAGAGAGCAGCCGCATGGAAGCAGTGCCGTACCAAACAGCAGTTGGGAGCCTCATGTTCGCAGCAGTCGGCACGTGCCTGAACACCAGCCAAGCAGTAGAAGTGCTCGGCAAGTTTTGCACAGGTTCGGGCATGCCGCATTCGGAGGTGGTCAAGCGTGTGTTGCACTACCTCGACAACAGTAGCAGCCTTTGCATCACCTTCAACAGCAACAACAATCCCATCCTCATCGGCTACAATGATACAAATTGGAGAGGTGACCCGGACACAAGGAGATCGACCAGTGTGTTTGTGTTTGCGTTTGGGGGAGGTGCAATCAGTTGGAGAAGGCCTTGGACAACAACAGACCATAGCGACTACAATCTACTATGACAACATGAGCGCCATTTCTCTAACCAAGAACGCAGATTTTATCACGCCCGCACCAAGCACATCGACCTGCGGTACCTCGTGGTGAAGCAGGTGGTGCAGATCAAGTTCTACCCACAAAGCATGATGTTTGCAGGCTTCCTTACCAAGCCATTGGTAGCACACCGCTTTCAGCAGCTGAGGGGACAGTGCGGACTTGTGTGATTTTTATTCTCGCAAAGTGGGAGAACGATGGATTTGAGGGTGCCAGAAAGTGACAGAAATAGGTTGCTTGATAAAAATCATCTTGTATGACAGTTGCATAGAGGATATTTCACAGGTTCCAACGCATGTTATGGAACTCAATTCGGAGTCTGTTTGAGTGAGATATGGATTTCCAAAGTTTGGAGATCATGGGTCGGGTTCAAGTGACGACCTGAGCACTTGGAACTGAAAAGACGGCAGTTTCATTGGCTAGGACAACTGAGAGTGCTCTTCAAGGAGAAAAGACGGCTGGAGGGCCTCCAGGAGACTTCAAGGAAGGACCAGTCTATGATCATTGGCCGTGCAGGTCATGGGAGACATAATTATCATGCATGACAGTGTGACTGCCGCTCATCCCGCTAGGCTAGGAGTGTGCTAGAGGGTCAACTTTGACAGAGTGGATCTCAGTGCTCCCTTGGCCAAATGAGGCATATAAGGGCTTTTTCGAAAGCTGTGATAGTTTAATCTCTCAATCAAGATTCGAAACAGATTCACGTACCCTGCAAAGCTACATTTGCTTCCGTAATTTCTGTTTGTGAAACCTGCATCTCCTTCTCACAAACATTTGGTCCTGCCTAGGCGGCTCTTAGTGAGCCTGATCACCTCCCTGAGGGCTGCCCCAGTTTCCTTTAAAGATAGCGGTCCTTCTACAAATATGTATACTTGTGTTGGTACCAGCAGTTCCATCGACTCCAGCGACTCCTACTGTAGGTGATGATACCACAGAAAGTGTGTCTGACTCGCAGTCTCCTGACTTAGAACTTGGTGAGTGATATGATTCTTTTGGTGTGTAAGTGCGTGCCAGATGTGGCATCATTTGTAGGCCCTTCTCTTCCTATGGGATGATCCACAGTCATCCCTGGCCTTGGCACATGTAGAACTTTGTGCATGCAAGGGAGCAGTTTCACCCTGGTACAAATGTTGTAAGGGTTGTTGTTTCCAGGATCGTGTCAGTGAAGGGGAGATATAGTATTGCATCAGCAAGGGGGAGATAAGCTGGTTCCTTTACTTATCATGTTTTTTCCGGCTTTATCAGCCACAGGCAGAGAATTGTTTTGTGGTCTTTGAGCTAACTCAATATTATGAGGAAGTATCAAATATGAGATGTGCGCGGTTGACCCGACACTTCTCCAATAGCTGCTTTGTTGTTAGTGAGATGCACCTGATGTATTTCGGCGACCAGATCAGCGGTTGCATCATTGTTGGAGAAGGCTTGTCAGCCAGGGGAGTATTTTTCTCTGAGCTTCCATGCGTACCTGTGTTAGAGTGGCTTGATGCCCAATGCCCTGCAAGGTGGATTCTGAGACTGCTCGAGGGCCTGATGGGTTTTAGCTGTGACTTTTGCACTTTTGATCATGCTGGATGATTGTTCATGGCATGTCGAATTAAATCGATGGCAAAGACCCGGGCACTCAGTGGTCTACCGGTTCCGTGGGAGACCCATTGATTATTGTTTGGGATGTTTCTCACTGGTCGTATCCTGTGGTTGGTCAATGCCTGGGAACTTGGTGGTTTGTACTGTTGCCATGTGAAATCCATTGATGCTTGTTTGGGATGTCCCTTACTGGTTACATCGTGCCGGTGGTCGAGACCCAGACACTCGGTAGTATGTGCCGGTGCCTCAACAAGTTCCAATGTTTGTGTGAGCTTCCGAGGTTCGGAAAGCCGTTCCTGAAGTCTGGAAGTAAAATCTGCACTTTTTGTCAACAGAAAAACCTCGGTGGTCGAGGCCCGGGCACTATGAGATGTTCCGGGCCATGCAGAGATTACTTCTGTTGTTTCTACACTATTTGGTATGTGGCACTTCCGCTTGCTCATTTGAACTTGGGAGGGGTGACCGGGCCTGGTGAGCTAGCCGCCAACGCCCCTGTGGAAGCCCAGTAGGGACTCATCTGTAAAGTCTCCTTGTTCTTAATGCATTGCATCTCAGACTTCGTCAGATTCTGGCACTATTGATATACCCTAACATTCAGAGCTTATGCCAGTCTTCGTATGAGGCAGAGGAGGGCTTTCAAAATTCATGGACGTACTTTCAACAAGAAAGCCTCTTCTACAACCTTTTAGACTCTACACACGACATATTGTTCAAACACCAAGAAGTATTACTGAATTTCCAGAATCATGAAAACGCCAGAAAATCACTGGTGAATCATATGGGACAAACAGATCTAAGCAGTCCAAATTAAGCTTGCAGCTAGACCATTCACTGAAAAAACTCCTCCCATACTTCCCCCAATCCTCCAAAAGCCTCTCATGTTCATTGGAGACTTGGAACGGATACGTGCAACGACCAAGATCTCAACAGAAACCCATAAATGAATGAATGAGCCACTACACAGCACAGTAAAAGTGGTAGGCATTTCGTGTCACAAAATGGTTAGACAATACTACGTTTGGAATCGGTAAGATTGTTTTGGAAGAACAACAAGCCTCCATCAATGCATGACGTCAAAACACAGACATTTGATGCTACTATGTAGTGACAGAATGCAGTGGAAAATTACATTCTATGTATTGACAAGGAAGTGTGCGTTGGAATTGAATTTCAAGTTCATCCCAAGTTTGAGTTCGTTTCATGTAATTCATGTCTGAGTTGGCAGATGTAGTGTCTCTCGCACAAAATGTACTTTAAGATGCAATGGAAGAATCCAATTCCGAATTGGATTATTCCATTATTCCAACCTCTTGTGCAAAGCCGATGGTAGAAGGAGATTGTCAGTGTCCTTGAAGTGAAAGCATTGAAGGAAACAGTGCGAGAGTTGAGACATGATTGAGGAAAGTTCGGAAGTTGAGGGGTGATATGTTTGAAATTGATGAAGGGGGCTTCCAGCATTCTATTTTTTCCAGAATAATAGCACTTTGAAACCTCTCCCCTTTGAAGATGTGTAGATCCAAAGGTGCAACTTCCGTGCCTGAAAGGAAGAACGTGATGCAATTGTTGTCATCGAGTGAATTGAGGATGTGGAAGAAATGCCCGAAGCTCATCCCTCTATCATCACCCATGCATCCTCAATGAAGAATGGGGGAAAAGCGGAGCTTTTTGGATGAGAAGGCATTGAAGCAAACTTGAAATTGAACTTACAGACAGCAACGAAGACAGCAGATGGAGCATCCACGGCTTTTCCTTCCACTTTCTGCCATTTCCACTCCTGGAACTCCACTATAGCTTCATTCACAACCCATGCTAGGAAACTTAGAGGCTGGTTGACCAAGAGGATGCCCTGCCAGTGTCATCACAACTTTGCAGAGTGGACTGCAAAGTCCAGCAGACCGCCCGCATACAGTGACTATGCACCACAAATGGCAAGCAAGAAATCATTGGTCAAGAAGAGCGAGTCCATGTCAAGGAGTGAGGATCTACTTTCGCTACGACATGTGTTCTTAGATGCAACTAATGGCGGCAGTTGCCAGTGGAGTCACTTGGACATGTCGCTAGTGACCCGAGAATGGCTGGCTAAAGTCAGTCACCCAACCATGTGGAACTTGTGCATTCCTGAAATCCCACTGAGTGGACAAGGGGCTCGTGGAGAGTTTAGTTCGAGAGTTGAGAATGAAGTGCACGCCTACCAGTTCCATGACACGACACACACATGACATTCTCGCACTAGATGCAGCTCATGATCAGAACAGGCACAGGACTTCGAGACACCACATTCAATGTCTTCAGAGTTTGCAGGTTCCATAGCCCCTGTCTGCAAGGCAATGTCTTGTATTAACCTGCACCATTTCCAGCCTCTGGTGCTCCCACACACACTACAAAGGTGAAATCTGACACATGTATGCTTCCACTGCACGCTTGGAGAAGACCATCCAGTCCAACAGCATGATTCGCAGCCTCATGTTGAACTGCCGCACGATGCAATGGACAGGCTGATCCACTTTGTGGAACAGGCAGCGGAAGCAAACGAACCCCACTGCTATCCTCCACTCCGTCATGAAACAGCAATGTTCCAAGGAAAGGGCACACACCATGTTCAACTCCTCTAGACCAGCCTACGCTCAGCCCGCCGTTGCTGACGAAATCAGACACGACTTTGGTAAAATGCACTCGGCATATCACGCAATACACATACTAAACCATGCAATGTGGCAGTGCATCCCAGGCTACCTGCTGGACTCTACATGTTGTTCAAGTCCAGAAAGATGTAAAACACCTGTCCAAGAGCAGATATATGGACTTCGAAGATCTGGTGCTCACAGAATCACGAAGATTTAAAAACCTAGTGGTTTTTCAAGCACCAAAACATGTCGCTGATGTGTTCGGAGATTTATGTAAGAAAAACCCACCAGTTACTGTGCTTTTCTCGCATAGATCGCTGGTGAAAGGAACCCAACCAGCACATTCCTTACCTACAGAAAAGCACCTTCAAATACTCCTGGCCTTGACACCGGTGAAGAAAGTCACGCCATAGGTTTTCGTGTTCTGGCTCTAGAATGATAGGCGCCCGTGTCATTTCTCATGCTCGTACCGTGTGCTATTTCTCTATGCATGGACTCATAGTGAGAGTGCGCATGGTAGTCCCACTGCCAGTCTCTGCACATGACTGGGTACACAGCCCTCCCCCCTCCTTCCCAGTGTAGCGCGGTGCCAGAGCTGGTGGCGTGCTCCTCGGCACGCCAGGCAGAAAGCTCGGCGGCATGCTCGGCGGGACAAGCTCCAGCATTCGGTGCTACAGGATGTGCGGTTGCGCACAAACCAGCAGACATTTCCTTCTTCAAGGCATTGCAATACGTGCGCGATGAACATACGTCCATGGTCAAACAACTTAATCAGCATGAGTACCGCGGTGGTGGCACGCAGAGCAGGTTTGCAATGATGGGCCCGCAAGCTGCCACATCCGATCATCACCGCTGCCGGCCCCGCAAGCGCCGCGGCCGCATCTGATGCCGCTACAGCCGCCGCCGCATATGCACCAACCTCGAGCACGAGCGCGAGCTCGTTCCACGGCACTTGACGCCTGCACAATCAGGATTAAACAGGCGTCGCAGATTTCCGTGGTTTCATGGTGTAGTTGGTTATCACGTCAGTCTAACACACTGAAGGTCTCCAGTTCGAGCCTGGATGAAGCCACTTTTATCAGGCCAGCTTTCACAACCAGCGACAAGCTGTGCAAAAAAAATGAAGCCTTTTGCCGGACATGATTTCACCCCCAGCGACGTGCTGGTGCAAAAAGGTGACCACAAAATTCCGTTGCCGGGTCGCTCGGGTGAGAACAGAGTATCCTAACCGACTAGACTACAACGGATACGAGCGGGGAGCATCTCTCCCTTTAACCATGGCACATACGTGCCTTGCTTAAATCAACACGCTTGGTTATGTTATAGAGGGGCATACAGCGTAGTAGTTGTGACTTCGAACGTAGGGATTGAGTAGCTGGGAGGACTGCATGTGGGAAGAAAGCCAGGCTGCAAGAGGTCGGCGTACCGTTCGTGCAGCAACCGGAACTGCGTGAGAAAAACGAATCTTCGAGATAGACGGAAGAGACAGGAGGGTCAGAAGGCGAGGGAGGGGTGTAGAGGTGTGAGTGAGTGAGTGAGTGAGTGACTGACTGACTGACTGACTGACTGACTGACTNNNGGGGGGGGGGGGCAATCTGACTGTTTGACGCACCGTGACAGGTCGTGAAGCAGCCGCTGGTTCTTCGATCGAATGTCACCAGCTTCGTTCTTCGTTGCCGTCGTTTATCGCTTTTCCTGCCCCCCTACCATCTGATCGACGCCGATGCACAGATCTTGTACAGGCCTCCCTTCGCATCAACGCCCCTCTCCCCCTTCCAACTCTAACAGGAAGAGGCCGGCCGCCGGCCACGTTCTGGAACGCCGTCTTTAGAGGTCATAGAACGCTGCACCTCCGAATTGGTCAGCTGCGATAAGAGAGATGGCGGTGGCCGCACGACGAGACGGTCCGAGCCATATGGCCAGAAAGTGAGCCGTAGTCGTTGGATTGAAAAGCGGTGAACAGCGCTGGTTGCAGCTAAAATTCCTGCTGGACAGGCGACGCCAGCAGCCGCCACCCGCGAACGTCTTTGGACACTCGTGGCTTACACACTCCGCTGAAGAGCCATCATGCGGCTAAGACTGGCAGATAGTAAAACGGCGGCTTACAGCCCTCCGCCACGGATCAGATTCGATGGTGCAATCAGGGGCTTTGTAAGCAGGGCGGGTGAAGGAGGACCCGATCCGACTGGAATCATTGCCTCAGAATCGTATTGATGCTCAAACCTTCCGAGTTGCCTAGATCATCGCCTCACATCCTCCAGTTTCTCCTCTCAGGCAGGTCTCGAGGCACAAAGACACGCATACTAGTACGCCCGATGCAAATGAAGTTTGTCCTGCGGAAAGTGTTTCTCCCCCAGCCCAGTGTGCCAGCAGCACTACGGTGATCCATCCCAGCGCAGAGGCTGCTACCGCCGTAAGTCAAGTGTCTGATACGCTTGGACACCAGCCGCACGGTAAGACAAACTTCCGACGGATGATTGAGAGCGGAACAAGGTTGTGAAAGGACGGTTAAATGGCTTGCCGGTATCTCATATCCTGAGACACTGGAGCTGCTCTACCCGCAACCTGCCTGGCAAGGCCTGACCTACTCCACAGATCGCCTCTTTGGCATGAGAGAGGCTTCGACTACAGCAGGATCTGCTACTGACGACTCGACCGCTCGCTCGCCACCGTCGCGGAGGCTTCCCAACCTGAGGTGAGACAGCAGAGGGCGACGAGGCTCAGCGAGAATCGTTCTGCAGTCGCGTTCACTCCGCAATCACCGGAAGAAGATTCTTTCAGACGGTGAGAATCCTGGGCAGGAAACCGCCACGTCAAAAGATTGCAAGTCGAGGCTGACTCTTCTGCATGAGCTGTCGAACTTGAGGCCAGTTTTCCTCCGTCATTTTAAGGTCTTCAGATCAGCAAGTGGGCCAGCACATAACTAGAATTCCATCACATATGACCCCCCAGAGTCAAAAGCACGTTTCAACCTTGCCATTATTGGCTTAAACCATGATTCAAACCCCTATGGAAGAATGAAATATTATCTAGAATTCATTTTATCCTTCTTTGTAGTATCATACAACTTTGTAGAACATGAGAGATGTGGAACAGGTGGAGAAGGCAAAGAAAATCAACGGTCTTGACAGATTGCAAATTAATAAATACCTTTGTGCATTTATATTTTTGTTACACAAACATTATGTGAAGAATCAAGATAGTTGATAATGTGCCATTCAAGGTAAATTGGCTTCACTTAAAAGGTTTCATAATGGTGCGTGCAATATCTTGTGCCATATATTTATGAAATAAAATCCACCATAGAAGCAGGAGGATTCCATTTTTGTGGAACACTCCTGCGAGCACTATGCCTGAAAATTCAAGAAAGCGTTGACCCCCGCTGAGCTCCACAAAAACATTGCATCACCTTAAGAAGAGTGGCTTATAATTCTTACCTTTGAAGAGTGACCTTGTCAAATGATGGTTCAAGTTTGCACATCCGCCCATTTGTAATGATCAATCGGCAAATGTCCGAACACAAACACATCCATAATTCAATAATTCATGGCAACATCTGGATCTCATACTCAATGCAAATCAATTGACAAACTAAATCAGGAAGCAAACCCATCATGAGAGTTGGGGAGGAAAACATGATGTAGTTGCTAGGCAGGTTCCTTGTTAAACAAGCATGCCATGTGAGTGGAAGAACCTAGGAAGCCAGGAACGCCATGGATGCGGCAATGTTTTTGCCTTAGAAACAAGTGTTACACCGAGACAAACGTCGGGAAGGGGAGCGAGCGTCTAAGAAACCGGTGAGCATGCACCCACACCGAGCAACTGCTCGGATGAGCGCGCACCGCCACCCGGGGGTCAAGCCCGACTTCTCGGTATTTAACCAAGTGTGGCTTCTCACTAATGCACGGCCAACGACCGACAAGGTGGCCCCCTAAGGATCAGCACCCGGGATAACATGCAGCTCCACCAAACCACTATGAGACAAATCAGCATGATGCAAGGATCGGCAGTGAGAATGTATGAACCCTAGCATCTACCGTATCAACATGAGAGAGTCAACCAATGGCCATGCATGTGCCAAAGGGCACTCCTGGGTAGATCAGCTGCTTCATGGTGCCAGAGCCCCCAGTCATGGCGTGCTCGTATGACGTCTCCCCAGGTAAGGCCATTGTCATTTAATCTGTACATGTGTGTGCCATGGAGAGTGAGACAAGAGGACATGGAGATGTGAGTGGCCAACGAAGTTCAACACTCCCCCAAGACCCGCAGGCAAATAACCCACACACATGGCACACTCATAAAGATGTGACGGACAGAAAAAGACACACATCATGTACCTCAGCCTGGGTCATGGGGACATATGAGACCAACAGCATGAACAACACTCTTGAAAATGTTTCGGCTGAGGGTCTTGGTGAGAAAGTCAACCCTCTGTGATTGTGTGTCCACCCAAGCAACTCGGACAATGCCAGCAGCAATGAACTCACGAAAAAAGTTATGCTCCATGTTGATATGCTTGGTGCAAGAGTGAAGCATGCCACTGTTTTCGGCAATGGCCTTTGTGCTTTGATTGTCACAATGCAGGGTGATGGAACGGATGGGTATACGCAATTGCTGCAGCAGACGATGAAGCCCGACAGCCTCACACGTGCCTACACCAAAAGCCACATACTCAGCCTCAGCAGAGTTGCGGGCAACACACCCTTGTTTTCCACTTTTCCACGAGACTGTTGTCCCACCAACTATGAAGATGTATCTTTTTCTGCTGCGTGCGTCAGAGGCATGTTCCCAGTCACCGTCAGTGAAGCCGTCAACTAGGACTGAGGGTTGTGCATGAAAGTACAACCCGATGCGAGGTGTGGACAGTGCATACCGCACTACCCGCAACGCTGCCTCAAGATGATGCTCACAGGGACACTGAGAGAATTGAGAGAGAAAGTTCACACCAAAGGCAACATCAACACGCGTGGTGGTGACAAGATACATCAGGGAGCCAATGACCCTGAGGTAGTCCGTCACGTCAACCGTCTCCCCCAGCTTGAATGGTTCCAAGGACTTCAATAGTGATTGACCAGATGGGGTCATAGGTGTAGATGCTAGCGGACGTATGCAGCTTGGTGAACGTGCACGGTACGACGTGTGCGATCATGCTCTGGTTCCATACCCAAGAAGACACGGGTTGGACCAAGATCCTTCATCTTGTATGCTGCCCGAAGAAGAGACTTTGCAACTGCGACAAATACAACGTCAGGAGACGTAATGAGGAGGTCATCCACATAGACAAGGATGGTAACAAGTGCCTTGGTGGGAGCATTGAGAAATAGAGTGGAAACCATAGTACTTCTTTGGAAGCCTCCCTTTTCTAGGGTTGTTGTGATCTCCTGGTTCTAGCAGCGTGGGGACTGCTTTAGGCCATAAAGAGCCTTGTGCAGGCGCCACACCCAATTTGTTCCATCAGAGAAATCTGGTGGCTGCACCATGTAGATTTCCTTGTCCAGTTTGCCATGCAAGAAGGCTTTGTTGACGTCCATCTGTTCCATCTCCCTGTCATGTTGAGAAATCAGGCTGAGCAGTACTCTTGCAGTGGTGTAACAACCAACTAGGGTGAACGTCTCATCAAATTCAACCCCAGGGACTTGTGAAAATCCTTTTGCCGTGAGTCACGCCTTGTATCGTTCAACGGTGTTGTCAGGGTTCAGCTTGCGACGGTATACTCATTTGGTCGCGACAGTTTTACCGCCTGGTGGAAGATCCATGAGCTCATACACGTCATGCTTAGACAGTGCGTCAAGGCCAGCTTTCATGGCTTGCTCCCACAAGGAGGAATCAGTTGCTATACGAGCCGCCTGCACACTCAGAGGCTCAGGTGGAAGGGAAGAGAGATTAGCAGTAGCAAAGCACGAGGCAACATACCCGGCCACAGACGAGGAGAGGGCTGAGTGGAACTCTTGTTCAATGAAGGAGTAGCCAAGGGCAGTGTTAGGATGCACTATAGAGACAACCGGGGATAATGCAGATATTGCAAGACCAAGAGCACGGAGGCCCAGGTCACCAGAGAAACAGGGTGAGAGTGAGACGAGAGGGTCCTGAGGCAACCACCGCGCGTGTAGGGTGAGACATGAGGGACAGAGGGGACACGAGTATATGGCGGTGGAAACACCACAGGTGAGGGGAACTGCACAGAGGGAAAAGGGAGAGTAGAAGCAGAAGAGGGTTCAGAGAGAGCCAAAGGTGCCAAGGGAGCGGAGGGTTCCAAGGGAGAAGAGGGTATAAGGGGAGTAGAGGACTTAGTGGAGGCAGCAGGCTCAGAGGAGGTCGATGGTTCAGAGGCAATTGAGGGCGCAAGTTCAGCGGAGACAGGGGGATCTCAGGGCTTAGAGGAGGTAGACGGTACCGAAAAACATACGGAGGAGAGAACAGAGCCCCGAGAGGGAGGAATGCCATCCCCATCCCAAGAAGGCGTAGAGAAGGACCCACCAAAACGAGGAACACCACGCTCAAACAAGTGCTCAAAGAAGAGCGCATCACGGGACTCAATGACACGAGAGCGAGAAGGATCCTAGAAAAGCCAAGCTTCGGAGAACGGGGAGACACCAAGGACGAAGATGAAGGAGCTGATGAAGATGATGAGGTACATGAGGATGTAGATGAAGGCAACGAAGGAGGAGTAGATGTGGTCAATGAGGCTAATGAGGCAGAGCGGTAGATGAATGAGGAGGATGAAGAGAAAAGGAGGTAGCTGAGGTTGATGAGGATGAAGCAGATTGTGAAAGAGAAGGAAGAGGCGGCAGATGTTGATGAAGCAAGGAGTTCCTCTTATGTCAAGAGAGTGACGGCTTGTTCCCCAGTTGGCTCGAGACCGACAAGCAGGAAGACTGGTGGTGTCGGATATCCTGGCAACAAGAGGAGTGCTGCTGTGTCAAGGGCGGTTTGAGAGAAGCAGGGATGTTTAGAGAGGTCAGGAGAGTGACGGCTTGTTCCCTAGTTGGCTCGAGACTGAAGAGCTGGAAGACTGGTGGTGTCCGATATTCTGACTCCTGATGATGTTCTGATGCTACTGCGAACAAGGAGGCGACACGAGAAGACGGCTCGGAGAATGTATGAGGCGTAGGCGCAAAGATTGACAGAGGATGCAGATGATTCTGATGAAGTTGCTGGAGGAGGAAGAGATGGCTGTAGTAGATGGAGGAGCGTGGAGGCAAAAGTGTGCTATAGGAGGCGAGCTCAATAACGAGGAGGTGACCGTGCCACACGGTCACTGGAATTCGTCAGGAGTAGCAACGATGAAGCAGGCAGGCAGAAACCATAAGTGAGAGTGGTTAGTGATGAGCATTGCAGATGAGTGGTCGAAGACGACAAGGCGCTAGGAAGCTTCAATGAAGATGGCGACAGAGAGCGGCTCGAGAGCTGCTGTGGGCTGTTGACGGTGGAGAAGTGCTGAACATTGCCACGGGCATGTGGTTAGACACATGGCTTCATTATAGCGATGAGAACAGCCATGGCTTGAGGCACAATCAAAACGATGCTGCTAACGTCAGCTGTAGATGAAGCTGGGAAGGGATAGAGCGGCGGCGGCGGTAGACAATGACTGAGAAAGTGTGGGCGGCAGAGAGCGGCGATTGAAACAAGGAAGCGACAACGTGGTAAGGAGGAACGAGGCAATGTCACCTAATGCTTTAATTCCATGTCAGAAGAATGAAGGGAGCAAAGACCGCGATGGCAGAAGCAGGCAGAAGTAGTGCGACACAATAAGTGTGGAAAATGTTGACGAAGGCAAGGAGCTGCGAGGCATAAGTGGGAGTTAGCCAAAAAGGATAACGAGTTGCAGGGACCAAGGTAGAGAGTCTGAGTAAATAGGAGTGCACTGGGAGAATGTTGATGGCAAAAACATAATGTTGATGTGTAGTAGAGAGAGTTTAGTGAGGGGATGAGAGCAACGGAGCGAAGAGGTGAAAGGGCAAGAACTGAGAGTGGATGGCGCGGAACAAAGGAGTGATAGGCGATCAGGGCAAAGACACGGTGGTGAAGCCGCAAAACCGAAGGCGAACAGGATGGAAAGACTGTTCTGGGTTAACCTCGAGGGAATGAACGTCCTTGGTAATATACAGTAAAAACAGGATAAAGTAGTATAGCAACGGCTTCTTTCCGCTAGGCGGAGGCGGGTGACACCCGTCACTTTATTAGGGGATAACTCTCCTATTGACTATAACGGTCTTATGACCAAAGAGCCATTGGTCAAGGTGGCTCGGTCCAGGACCTGAACCGTTATTGAGAGATGGGTGAAATAGCTGAGATACCCATAAAACGCAAAGTGTGACTCTCATCCGCCAGTCGTTCGGAAGAAAAGTAACGATCCGCCCGTGGTTCGGAAGAAAAGCAACCATCCGCCCACCTTGCGTTACAAAAGCAACCATCCGCCCAGCCTCCGCAACAAAATCAACCAGCGGCCCACCCCTTTTTTCATGCTGGATCACAGCATGTGTTTTGGACCTAACATGGAAAAAAGTGCAATGGTGCATTCATCCGAGACATAGTGACTGACAAAAATCATGTCATGCATCAATGCTACATGGTATGTGGCGGGAACATGACTTTTTTTTAGCATTTCTGGGTTCCTCAGGTATTTTCTGTGTAATATTGGCATATGCGTTATTTTATGTACGCCATTGTCATATGCGTTATTTTCTATGCGACATTGGCATATGCGTTATTTTTTGTGCGACATTGTCATATGCGCTATTTTTTTTGGGACGGAGTTGTTATATGCCCATTGTCGCGGACGATAGATCCGCGGTGCCCAATGTCGAAAGCGAACCGTATGCGGTGCCCAAAGTCGATTCCGACTCGCATGCGGTGTCCATAGTCGGAATCGAAATGACTGCGATGCCCATAGTTGAAATCGACATGACATCTGTGACCCCGGTTAGTGTCAGGTATGGGCACGCGTGATATATGTTTCATGGTTTTAACGTTTTCGGCATTGATTTCAACAACCATGATAAAAGAGATGTCGTCGCCGGTCGTTCTTCAAATATGGAAGAATACCGCGTGGTTCGTTAGGGCTCCGACGCCTTGTTCACGAGGGTCTTACAGAACATAATGTAACGCTTGGCCTCGTACATAGGCGCTGCACACCATCGTGCCGATTGCGTCACGTCAGTCCGTTTTTTGAAGCTTCGACGAAGTTTAACAATTTGTACAATCGAGGGTACTAAACACGTCTGTGTGTTCGCGCGCATTCGCATCTGATCTTGACAGCCTGTCACGATTCCCACTCTGCCGGGTTCCCGAGTCGCCATGTATCTCCCATCATGCACGGTCACCATGTGCCTACCACAGCGTCTGTGGTACGCATTTCGTCGGAAAATATTTTCCGACGTTCGAGAACAGTTGCGGTTGGGGGAGGGGGGGTGGTCTGGCCGTGCATTGCATTGTGTTGCATCGAAGCGTCGTTGATGTTGGTCGTGCCCACGGCAACCTCGTAGACGGCGCATGCGGGACGACCGTGGGTATCTAATGTATAAAAAGCTCGTTTTTATGAACAAAACGCCCATGGAGTGTCCCGATGGCGGGTACGACGCACCACAGTGGTGCCGTACCTGTCACATCATCCTGGTTCCCGCCGGACGACAGCGACGACTACGGCACAGATGATCCGTGCTTGACGCAGCAGACACCAAGTGCCGGGAACGACGATGCACCGGCAGCTGCAGTCGACGGGGCCCCACGCCGTGAAGCCAACGGACCCCTCAGGATGTCCCGTGTAGGCGGGCGTGTGCACTCTACGAAGGGCGGGACCGTCGGTTCTGACGATGAGGCAAAGGCAGCCGACGCCAAGGCGAAAGCTGTCCCCGCCCGCATCTCTGACCCCATCCCACGTGCTCCCCGAAGAAGCGGAAGGCTACAATGCTCTTCCCGGGTGGCTCAACGTTCGAGAACATGGCCGCGTGCAAAGCCGCAGTCGAAGAGTATGCGGTACACAACCGCATGGCCTTGAGGTGGCTGAAAAGCGATCCCACTCGGTTTGTGGCCCGGTGCAAGCAGTTTGCCACTAAAGGCTGTCCGTGGATCGTTCGTGCCGGGTACAGCAAGAAGTCCGGTGCAGTGAACATCACCTCCTTCGTCCAAGTTCCAGGGCAGGTCTGGCGCACTCTTCTGGAACCTGGCACACGTGACGACGGAGGCGGACTGGGACGTAGCTCTGGCAGAGATGCAGCGCACAGCACCTAGGGCGGTGGATTACCTGCTGGGCGGGAATGGAGAGCCTGGTATCCCGAAGGAGCGCTGGAGTCGGCTGTACTGTCCGCTTTCTCGCGGTGGGCATACCACCAGCAACGCAATGGAGTCATTGAATGGCAAGCTAGTCGAGCTGCACAAGATGTACCCATTTTTTCTGCTTCGTCAACTTGCATCTGTTTGTACAGCGGTTGTGGAACATTCGCCGTAGGTTGGCACACGATGCCCCGGGCAACGTCGCGCCCGCGCTCTACCTGAAGCTGAAGAATAACTGTGACCGCAGCAGGGAGTACGCCCTGGACCTGGACGGCGACGAGAGGGGACCGTGGCACGCTGGCACAGCCACTCGGCCCAATGGCACTCCACGCGACGTGAACATTACGACGAAGTCCTGCACATGTGGGCGGTGGCGGGAGTATGGAGTGCCGTGTCCGCACGCGTGCAGCCTACTGCTGGAGAACGCGATGAACCCGGTCGCCTACATCGATCTCGGCTACCTCAACCTGAGCTACAAGCGCACCTACAACGCACCCTTCCCACTGCCAAAGGTGCGCCAGGTCAAGCCCGCAGAGCCCAAGTGGAATCAGCCGGGCCCAAGTCGCGGGCGTGGACGGCCAGCCACGGTGCGCTTGGACAGGTACACGAAGTTGAAGAACCGCCGTATCTGTGCACGCTGTGGGAAGCAGGGACATGTCCGGCGGGCATGCCCGAACATGGAGGCCCCAAGCCCAGAGGCGATGGCAGCCGCACGCGTCTCCGAGCTTGACGCATAGAGACGCATGCGTGCCTCGTGCAGGAGCAACGTGGTCGCTATGGGATACTCAGGGGATGAGGCCGATGATGCACCACCTACCGTAGAGGATGCAGAGTCTGAGGATGAGGAGGAGGAGGAGGAGGAGGAAGAGGAACACTCCCACGAGGAGGGGGAGGAGGAAGATGGAGGGGAGGGAGAAGAGGAGGAGGAGGAGGGGGGGGAGGGGGGGCAGGAGGTCGTCGACCCTGTCTATGTGTCCAGTGACGAGGAAGGCATCGACCACCATGATGCCGAGGACCGTGAGGAGGCCTGGATGGCCTTCCATGCTGAAGTGGACAGCATCAACCGGTCCTTTGCCATTTGGTGAGTCTGGGTCAGCTCTTTCATTCTGCCCCTATCTCATTTCAGGAGTTACATGGTTGTGTTCATGAATTTTAACTATGTGTTCATTGCCTGTGTTCGCCTTGCAGAGATCAACAACGACCACTTGTGGTAGGGGAGGTGCATGCCAGACTACATGTGGCGCATGATTGCACTCCTGCATTACAGTAGGCTTCACTTGTGGTGTACGTGGATTAGTAGTTTTGAGTAACAGCATTTCACAAAGGATTTGAGTGACCATTGCCATATCTCGGGTACTCCTCTGACCCCATGTACAAACCCCAAAGCATCTAATACTCGTTACTTTACATAACTGAGCATCATAAGTGACAAGTATGATTTGTGCCTTGTCCCAGTATGCAAGTGTTGCAATCCACAATTGCAGTTGTATTCAAATTCTAATGAAGAGTGGTCTGATAATATTGACTAAATCTGGATCCACCACTAAGAGGTACGAAGAGTACATATAGGCTCTTCACATCTTCAGTTCGTTCTCTTTCAGTCATTAGTTTGATGGAATGAACAACATGAGTTCTTGTGACCAAGACGACTTGACTATCATGTTCCTCATGGGAGTTGGTACAACATTGGTGTGTCAGAAACTGCTCTCCTACTTGTGGCCGCCAACAAGAACAAGATTCGTAGGCATGTGCCATTGTACACCTACACACAACGACACATGTGAATCGGATGCCTACACTACTGTACCAGAGGCAGAGAAGAGTCATGGGGAAGATGTCTTCTACGTGTCTGGAGATGACAACATCGGCTACATTGATGCCGAAGAGGACATATTTTTTGATGCACTGGGATGTGATGGTCGTCAGGGTTGCGGATGCGACCTGTGCCACTGGCTATGGCTGTGCAGTGTACTGGATCCAAAGTGGTTAGATCCAGAGTGGACTGGGTAATTCATCCTGAATTAGTATCTGCATACCCACATTTGTCGAAGAAATAATGCAACAGTGCCCATATTCTACCCAGATCATTACTTCCATGCCCATAATAGGTACAGGATTAAGACTTTCATGCCCAATGTTCATCATGAAATATTACTGAAATGCCCTTGCTTGACATTAAAACATGATCTATGTGCCCTGAAAGGTGCAGGACACTAACGCCAGACTAACACGACATGCCCATGAAATGAACACTATTAAGACTTTCGTGCCCAAATTTCATCATTCAATGTTACTGAAATGCCCTTTGTTCACATTGAAATATGAACTCGATGCCCTGAAATGTGCAGGACACTAACACCACGTGCCCATGAAATATGAAGTGTATGCCCTGAAATGAGCAGGACACCAACACCACATGCTCATAATGTCTCATGTACCGAAATATGTCTCTGCAATAAACCTCGGATGCCCATTGTGGACGTGAAATAATGAAGGCGTACCCATTGTTCTGCATGGAAAATAGCTGGACTGCCCAAACATGTCACTGGAATAATACTCATAAACCCAGTACGCTCACTACATTAAATCTCACATGCCCAAAGTTGTCGACGGCATTACCATCGATTCCTCATGACGGACTCGGTGGCTCCGACCATATTCACGGCTCCCATGGGTCGGGACAGTTGAGCGGCCTGCTACTTGGCATGGGCACTCCCACAACTCAGGCCATATGGTACAGAGAAACAGGAGTCACGACCCATGATGGTACAGTGTAGCCCAACCTTGCGTTGCGTGCGACATAGCGGTCCCACGCCTCCTTCAATGCCACCCATGCCTGGTGTACGGCCACAGGATCCTCCACGGGAGTACCCCATCCCTGATGTGTGAGGCCATTAGGACGGGCGTCGTTGTCCATGTCCAAGGAACGTGTTCGTCAAAGTTCGATAGTAGGAGTAAACAGAGCGCAACTTCATATTCGGGAAGCACCTTCAACCGACGGCGAAGTATCGGTTCATCGTGCGAACCGGTAGAAAAAGCA
The DNA here is from genome assembly GCA_023375785.1 of Penium margaritaceum. Taxonomy (NCBI): domain Eukaryota; kingdom Viridiplantae; phylum Streptophyta; class Zygnematophyceae; order Desmidiales; family Peniaceae; genus Penium; species Penium margaritaceum. Next base: position 79,557 of record SZWC01010041.1, read on the forward strand.
GTTCACTTGATGAACCTGTTCGCGTGAGCGTGGGTGGACGTCGGCACATGCCGTCGACAAGGTTGACGTGCACACGGCGTCGGCAACATCCACCGTGGACAATATGTCGTTGCCGGTGGCCTAAACCATTCGGCGGGTATTCATTGGCGACAAAAATGTGCTATTCCGGGGGATGCGCAGACGTCGGCTACGGCGCGACGATGGCGGTCCACATGCATGGGTTCAGGTTGTGCGAACTTCCCGCCGTTGAACGGTAAACGACAATTCAAAGCAGAGGTTGCCTGCCCAGGCTGGCAAACATGCGAGGTTTCTTTCCGACATGCAAGTCAAAGCGAACCGAATACTTCGCGTGAATATTGGGCACAGTAGACATAAAATTCGGATTCGTCTCGGAAACTGAAAAACATGGGCACCGCAGTCTTTCCCTTTCCGACTATGGACACCGCGTGCGAGTCGTTTTCGACTTTGGGCACCGCGTGCGGGTCGACATCGACTATGGGCAGCGCGTCTCTATCGACCGAAACGACGGGCAGCGGATTATTTATGCCCTTTTTTTTGCGACATTGGTATATCCGCTATATAGTTCCAAAAACTGGGTATATCGTGACTGAACCCTATTGAGATCCTTTATCAATGTATTTTATTTCTGTCCTGGATATCCTAGAGAGTGGTAGATTGCTCCTACCTTTGGCACCTAATCTCATCCTACGCTTGTCGCAACTTGTCAATCGCATGAGTACATGAGCTCGAAGAGGCCGTTAGAGAGTTATAGCCGGAGACATTTTTTGGCTCCTTTCTCTTGACACCGCTTGACGCCATGATTTCCCTTAGTATGGGTACAAACATCAATATTTTGAAATCAAGAACCTTCAGTGGTTCTTGAGTATGTGGAATACAAGGAACATTTTATACTTGGGTGAAATAGCTCAGATACCCATAAAACGCAAAGTGTGACTCTCATCCGCTCGTCGTTCGGAAGAAAAGTAACGATCCGCCCGTGGTTCGGAAGAAAAGTAACCATCCGCCCACCATGCGTTACAAAAGCAACCATCCGACCAGCCTCTGCAACAAAATCAACCAGTTGCCCAACCCTTTCTTCATGCTGGATGACAGCATGTGTTTTGGACTTGACATGGAAAAAAGTGCAATGGTGCATCCGTTTGAGACATAGTGAATGCCAAAAATCATTTCATGCATAAGTGCTAGATGGTATGTGGCGGGAACATGGCATTTTTTTAGCGTTTCTGAGTTCCTAAGGTATTTTCTGTATAACGTTGGCATATGTGTTATTTTATGTACGGCATTGTCATATGCGTTATTTTCTGTGTGACATTTTCATATGCGTTGTTTTTTCTGCGGCATTGTCATATGCGTTATTTTGTGTGCGATACTGGCATATCAGCTATATAGTTCCAAAAACTGGGTATATGGTGACCGAAATCTTGATATTTTGACATAAAAATACTGATGTCAGCACTACTGATAATGACATTAGCAGTTTTCAAGCCGATGTAAATATAAGCTGGCGTAAAGAATGCCGGATTATTTTATGCTAGCGAGATGGACCCTTTTTTAACTCACACGGAGTTTGCATGGATGCAGAAGAAGAACGACTGCATCATCCCCTGCTCGAGGCTGCACAAGGGCTACACGGACCTGTGCAGCTTCTGTCCAACTAGGTAGCAATGCTGCTACACAGCACTATTGATGATGACATCAGTGGTTTTTAAGCTGGCGTAATATATACTGGCAAAAAAAATGCCAGCTTATTTTATGCTGGCAATGTTGACCCTTTTTTACGTAGCAACTGTAGTACAACAACAGTGCTACATAAGACAGTAGTCGTGGCTGCTATTTCTGTGAGACTGCTACTACTCCGGCCAGTGCCACTGCTGCTGCATTATTGTAGCTGTTCCCACTGCTGTGGTGCTCTTTCTCTTGTTGTTACTACTAGAGCTGCAGTGGCTGCAATGTTGCTGCTGCATTGCTTCCGCCTCTGCTGCTACCGCTGCATAGCTGTTGCTGCTCGTGGCTGCTGGTGTCACTGTTGCTACTTGCTACTTCTGGTACTCAGTGTTGCCACTACCATCGCGTATTGCCACTGCCACTGCATGCTGCCACTGCTTGCAGCCACCACCATGATCTGCTGCTACGAGCAACATCTCCTTTTTTTCTGGTTTCACAGGTCGTAGCCAAACAAGCTGCTGCTGCCATCCGGTGCTCTTGTTGCCGCTCGGCATGGTTGCTGCAGCTCGTCGCTGCCGCCACTCATGTGCCTGCAACGGTGGTGGTAACTCACGCTGCTACTGCTGGTGTTGCCGTCCACTCTAGAGGTTGTGTGGTGATGTTGCTGTTGCCGACGTCGGGGCGGCGACTTTACTACGAATGTCTGCTAGGACGGGTTCTAAGATACGGCTGCTACGGTGACTCTCATTTTTTTTTCCGGTGCTGCATCTTTGCAGCATAGCTCAGCAAGAAAGGTCTCACTGCGCTGATATCATGAGAACCTACTGTGAAGCTTTCTAGCCTTGTTGCCACTGATGTGGCAACAATGTCCAGTCAGTTGACGCACTAGCAAGCAAGCGGGCGGAGATAACAACATGGGTTAGGCTCAAGAGACGCGTGAAGTCCCCCGAGCACACAATATATGTACCTGCCGCGGCGTACGGCAGGTGTCACACACTGGAGTATCACTTTGTCCTAAAACTGGTCCAAAATCACTATTTTAGCCATAACTCTGTGCACATGGATCCAAACGCAGCACCGTCTGAACCTAGAGATGGAAAATCTCACACACTATGACTGGTCACACGCACAAGTCTAGCACCGACCGGTGGACACAAAATGAAAACATGCAAATTGGACTCAAGAGCCAGTCCACCGAGAAAAATTTAGCGACTACAGAAAAAATATAGAGCACTCCAGCAAGCACCTAGGACGTTGTGGCAGTTGTCTCGCAGCTGCTAGTGGATGGGGTCACCTCACGTCAGTGCTCCGATGCCAATTGGGTCCGCATCAGGGATTTGCACGAGCATTGGCACGATGGAGTGGTCACAGTAAGCTGTACAGGCAGACATTAACGGCTCACATCACAAAGAATGCATCCTTGCCAATTTTCCACAGAGAAAAAACCCCTTCAAGACATATAGGGAGCCCTGTCCGTTTTACAGAAACTCAGTCCCAGATTTGTATGTTTTTCTACTAGCTCCTCAGAAGAATAGGAGGGCTATACACAAACAGAAAACCATAAAGATACAAAACCATAAGTTTAAAAGCGCATTTCAATATTCACGTATTGAAAGTGATGAATGATTTCAGTATCTATGCTACAAATTTGACCCATGGCATCTGTTACGTCCCTGACGTGTACGAGTTCCTACAACTCCACGAGCGGGTATTCTTGCCCTTGCATTCATGACCCACGGCATACCCACCTTCAGATTATCATGCCCTTTGGAAGAGGGCTTTTTGGCCAACTGTCATGACCTCCAATGTTCTTTTTCAGAACATTTCGACATATTTGACCAGTTTTCCTAATTGTCAACAAAACTATCGTGAACTGTGTAGACATTTCTCTAATGTTCGGTTGACATCTCGACGATTCTTGAATTCTATATAGATGTGCCTCGATTTTCTCAAAACCCCCCAATGTACTGATGGATCTTCTCAGACTAGCCTCTAACGACACGGAAACACACACAACATTTGCATCAAGAACCCAAGATCCCATGTATGCCTAATTCATTTTTCCGCACTCATACATATACAATCGACAATTCCGACACGTGTCATTGGAGTAAACTTACAACTCATTACAATTCATTTAAATATCCCAATTGATTGAGTCGTCTCTTTCTTTGCACCTTCTCCCTGTGGACCATCTATGCTTTGCCCAGTTTTACACTTGGTACTAAACCATAGTGACACTAGAGGACCACTGACGACATAACTCAAATACGACAACCTCGCACACATACTTAGTGCATCACCACCGTCCAGAATGTCACAGACCTTGCTACAACAATGGTGAATGGAGCGAGCGCATACGTCGATGAGAAGTAGGAACTGGTGAAGACTTCGGCGATGGAGGACGTGTAGGGAGCAATCCACAACGTTCTCCAGGCAGGCCAGGCAGCAGTACTGGGATGATTCAAGGCAAATGACACAAGTTTGATGACTTCTATGGCCAATCAGGTGACAAACTCCTCGGACTTGGTGAACCCCTTGCCTCCGTTTGTTATTCGTTGAGAAGACATCAGGCATGATGGCCGCAGGCACCGGCTGAAAGGCTCGCATCAATGATAACGTGTACTAGAAGCTGTCGGGACTCGAGAGCCTCAATAAACACCTACTCCAACAACTCACCGTGGTAATGGAAGTGCTTTAAAATACGCGGGTATGGGAAGGAGTGTTCACCAAGAAAAATAATCCACTTTTGAGAGAAACCCCAAGTCTGGACGGCACTTCAGGAGGCATTGAATCTTTGAGTTATGAAAGGAATCATACTTAGGTTGAGGAGCTTAGAGGTGTGCTTCACCACTATTAGGGTCAACAATGTCAAGAAGAAAACAGACCTCACGGCCTTGCTTTTTCGCCGCATGTCATTGAGTTGGCCTTCCGATCTAAAGGAAATCCAATGGCAAAAAAAAGACCGGTGGATCCATATCAACGGCTCATGCGACCACTCACATTGTTGACAACAGACATTCTACCTCTCGAGCAGATCAATGTAACGTAAATGAATTCATGTGCACTGTCCTTGCATGCTCTATAAATCTGAGTGGGGAGTCTTGCGCACCGTATAAGCCTGAACAGTTCATCATGGTGGATTACTCGTGGATTTTTTGCAAAGTTATCATCACCTCCAACGAACTCTGTTTCCACTACAAGAATGAATTCAAATGTGACATTCGGTGAGAAATCGCAATACTTGGCATCTACGATGATCAGAGCAACTGATTGTATCGATGAAACCGACTACAACACTTGGATGCAGGAATCCAATGACTAATGATCCCAAAACCACAACTTATGTGGTGGTGGTGGTGATGGTGGTGGAAATTCACAATGAACTGAACTCCGTGTGATGGAGATCAATTTCAATGATTAACATGACCAATGGGTATGCTAGACTTGCAAAATGCCAGGTCATTGCATGCACGATCATTGGAAAAAGCAGCGGCAGGCTAAAAAGGGAAGGAAGTCACAGAAAAAGGCTAACGAGTCAGGGAACAACAAAGGATAGGAGAAGATGGCGAAGCTTCTACATTGTGCATGGAGCAACTCTCAATGGCACAGACGAGGGTTCTTGAGATTGTAGAGTTCAACGAGGGATACGAGGATGGCCAACCGGTGACACTGCCACTAGTACAACCAAGGAATTGTAAAAGTCGTAAAGCGGTACCAAAACTAATGGTTGGAGAACCTAATCAAAGTTTGATACATAACAAGATGGTTTGGAAGGTGTATTTTTAAACCAAACCTGGAGTGTCTGAAGGAATAATTATCAGTGGATGATTTTAGATTTGTATACAAGATCCACTTTGACTACAGATTCAAGAACTACAGGATACAAAAGGCCAGACGACTTATCCAATGATTCACTAAAATATGATTCTTGGATAAGATTTCATGTATCTGCACAATCCTCAAGGGGACTAGAACAGTGACACAGTCTGAATCATCATTAGTGGTAAAAAGTGACACATGCCTCTGATTGAGTGACCCACAATGCAACGGTAATTCTGAGAAGTAGCAGAGGTAGCTTCTATATGTGACCAAGCGATACCTGCAACGTGTGGTTCATCTGAGTGGAACACGAGGAAGCTAAGGTGATTATGGCCACGAAGTAACAACAACAGTCTCATCGGGCCGAACACCCGAGATGTTTGTGATTGGCTCGGAGGAGTTTGTACCGATCGTTCAAGAGTTTGAATGGATTTTACCCAAGGAACTAGAGTTATCTTCGTGAATGAACATCAATCACTAAGTGTACATGAAGCTGGAAGCAGCTTTACGATGAAGGAGACCTATTGCGTGAGCGACCACAAACTAAGTGAGCTAAAGAACAGGTCGATAAGTGCTTGGGGAGGGATTCATCAGGCCATCCACGTCATCAAAGGCGGCACTTGTCAATTTCAATAAAAAGAAAAAAACAATGTGATGCAGATGTGACTAAAATACACAGTTATGAATGACATTGTCATAAAGAACCGCTATCTCCTTCCACAAGTAGATAAACTTAATGACCAGCTTCGAGGTGCAAGAACTCTCAACAAAAATGAATTGCGGAGTTGCTATCAACAAATCAGCATATCTGATAAGGACATCAAGAAGAAGACAACATTGTACAGTCACTACAGGCACTTTGAGTTCACGGTTATGCCGTTCGGAGTCACAGCTTCCCCAGAAAAAAAGGTGGCTATGAACAACGTTTCAAGATTGAACCTCCACAACTTTTATGTCATGTATCTGGGTGACGTCCTGATATCCAGCTGCATGCCGGAAGAGCATGATGTATGTCCGAAGAAGATTCTCCAGATTTTACAAAGAGTGGAATTCTATAGAACACTCAAAGTAAAAATTGGATCGCCATTTGATCGTGTTTCTTGGCTACACCATTAGTAACAATAGACTGTAAAGGACAAAAAGGATGGGGGGAGGCAGGGATTTCATGCTTGACCATGTTACCTGCCACTCGAGCGCAGGGTCACCCATTTGGACGAAGATTTCCGCGATAGGTATCAACAGAACCGAGGACATATATGCGTCTGTCTCTATGTTATAGACATAACATAATATTTAAGAAAGTACAAAGGTAGGTACATTTGCAGAAAAACATTTGTTTAATTGAATTGAAACGGATATCCTAGGATCTGTACTAAAAAACCTTTTTAAGAACATCCAGTTCTCAAGAAAGTTTCCTGAAATTGTTGTAGTCATGTACACAGAGGTAATAGTGTACATGGTTGTAGCAAGAAATTTCTAGGAAACATTGTCAACTGTCTAGGTTTTTTTCTTGGAAGGATCCTCACCATATGTTTCAGTTTTTTACACTCATTATCAAGTGTGTGGATTTGGGATGATTGGGCATAAATGTTTTCCCTTGCAGCTCACCACCTTGAATGTCCTGCCTTGGAAGACAAGCCTCTGGATGTAGGCGTTGATTAAGCTAAGGTGGCGGATGTGGAGAATAGTCTGCAGCTGATGTGGAAGAGAAGCCTCCAGTCACAGTGAATGATTGGCACTTCGCATGCGTCTTGCAGAAAAACATGGAGGTATTCAAGAGGGATGAGTTGACTGAGCATAATCTTGCCATCGCTGCATGCTTTATGTTCAAAACGGACAAGGATGTCCTTGCTGAATTTGCCATGACACATGTTACTGTATTTATTTTGATCCCAGCGAAGGAGCACCCACAATAGCCAAAAACTTTCGAGGAAGCTCTTCATGACGATCACGTAACAGAGTAACTTGTACTGTTGGATTCGGAGCATAACAACTTGATGGAGCAATGGACGTGGGAGCTCACTAAACCACCACCACATTCAAGTCCTATTGGAGTGGGTCTTCCGTATCAAGACCAAGGCAGACGGGAGCATTGACAGGTAGAAAGTACAACTTGTTGCAAAAGGCTTCACGCAGGTGGAAAGAAAAGATTTTTCTATGAGACATATGTCCCTGTGAGTTGCTACACAATAGCGTGTGTCATGCTTGCCATTACAGCAGTTGGAGACCGCATTGCATCAGCTGGATGTCAAGAACGTCTTCTTGCACAGAGAGATGGACACTACCGTGTTCATGAAACAACCCAAGGAATACAATGACGGTAGTGGATGAGTCTGTAAATTGGTCAATTGCCTCTACAGTCTGAAGCAAGGTCCACTCCTCTTGTACATGAAGCTGCAAGCGCCTTTGGAATCCTCAATTTCAAGCCATCTGTTTACAATGGCTGTCTTTTCCTACACAAGTCTGCTCCTGATGCTCGTCAAGACTGTTACACATTGGTGTACATGGCCAAAATCCTCATCATTGGCACATTTGTGGAGTTTATCCAAGAAATAGCCTCTGCCATGGCCAAAGAGGTGAACATCACTCTCATGTCGAACTTTGGATTTTACCTTCACATGTACATCAAGCGCAATCACGACTTTGAAGCTGAGCTAGGAGAGCTATTGCACAAAAAAGCACTTTGACGTGCCCGCTCGGCACATACCGACACCTTTGACCTAGCAGCAGCTGACGCATTGTGCATGAAGGGGGAGGAGTGAAACTGATTATCGTTGCAGCCGTATCACTTATGCATACCCCACGACCTGATCTATAGTATGCAGTATGTGAGAACCTTGCACGCACGAACGAGACCTGAAGCTGACATGCCATGTTGATACAAATTTTGGAAACATGGAGGAGGACTGGCAAAGCACTACTGGCTTTGTGTGCCTTCAATCCGGTGCTGCAATCTTGTGGTCGACCAAGTGGCAAAACATCATCACACTCAGCTCTGGCGAAACTAAGTTTTTTGTAGCAACATGTTCAATACAGGAGGTGACCTACCCGCAGAACCTACTTGTCGACATTGGATTTCAACAAGGAGGCCTACTAAAAATTACATTGACAAAAAGTCTGGAATCGATCTCGTCAACTCTACCATGCTCCAAGGACGGAGAAAACAGAGTAACATCCGCAAACATTGGATAAGGTCAATGGTCCTCGACGGAACTGTAAAACTTGTGCATGTGCTCCGATCAGAGCTTGTGACTGATTTCTTGACAAAATCTATGGCTAAAGACATCTTCTAAATATGCGCTATGGTGTGCAGTGTCACCTCAAACGCACTTCCTCAGTATTGACAATACAACATCAACTTCCCCAAAAAGCAAAAGTCAAAGATGCACCGTCGTACCATGATTCTTGATGCACAAGAGGACCTGCACACGAGCTTCATGGTGTTTGAGGTACAAGCAGCAGAGAGTGCAGCAGATAGGGAGAATGTAAAAGTGGAACGTATCGACATTTTGTAAAGTACCAAAATATGACATATCACTCCGTCTTAGGCCATGAAGGCCGTTAATGCCTCCCCACAATAGTGGAGATGTAGTTTCAAGCACGCGAACAAGCATCACGCAGCAGATCTTTCAGGGCATTGAAGATGAGCCTGAAAAGTTTTACAATCTTCAAGCTTGCTATTTCAGCATCTCCGCGATTGGTGAAATCCAAGACCCGCGACCACTCATCCCTGGTAGAGCAGCAAGATACTAAAGGAGAAATTTAGCTGAAGCTTAAGAATCAGCAGCAGCAGCAAGCAACGGCAGTTGGAAGTTCTTAGTGGAGTTTTTTTTTTCTTTTCTTTTCTTTTCTTTTTCTTTTTCTTTTTCAGCAGGATTTGTTGCATAAAAGTTTACAGAAATTAGTTGACCGCGCGTCTGTTGTGTGTGCCCGGCGTTTGAGAGGACAACATCAGCAGGATGCTGAGGCTTTTCCGCACGGGCAGGAGGAGACATCGACGCCGAGTGACGGCGTCTGAACGCGAGATCCTGCTCACAGTTCACCACCACCGCTCGCAAAAGCGAGCAAAGCGAGTGACAGGGACCCCGCGGTGTTCCGATCCGGATGCCGCGTGGTCGCTTCTCCGGGTCAAGCTGCAGGGGGCAAGAACAGCAGGTGTGCAATCTAAAAACAACACGATCATCAGGGATGTTTTCTGTGAATTTAAACACCGAGCATAATGGTCACATACCTTTGGAGATTTTTTGCAAGCTTACCAAGGCAGCAATGCGTTTTCTTACCTTGGAGTCCCTGCCACCGAAAGCGAGCATCACGACCATCGACTACGAAGTCCTCTTCGTCTGGTCCAGTGGAAATGATCGAGTTTGCAGCAATGAGGCAGGAAGGCCGAGGAAGCAAGTGCCAATTGAAGCATAGCCACAAAAAGCAGGGGGGGCAGGGGGGGCAGCAGGGGGGTGGGGGGGGGGCTGGAGTGACCAGGTGTTGTCAGAATAGCTGTTTCCCCCACTACGCAACTAACTACTGAAGGGATAAGACACGGGAAGGCTGCCGGCGAGACTGCAACCAAAAATCACGTTCTTGGCACTACGTATGGTGGAGAACACCTGCACGACGAGGATGGTGGAAAATAAAGCAGCAGTCTCTCTCTAGAAATTAAACTTCAAAGCAAAAAAATGCCCTCTGTGGAGGAGACAGGGACGGACAGTCATCTCCAAAAGCCGAAGGGAGTGCAACGGCAGAATTGGCCTCCACTTGCAACTATGCATCCAAAAATGATAGGATGAACAGTTGGAGTGCAGATATGCCTCTTTCAACTCCACGAGCAAGTCATGGAAGGCTCAAAAGTTTTTTTTTGCCATCAGTCCCATCCTGCAAGCTCACCGGCGACCTTTCCAAGACAGGACAGCTCACCTGTAACCTTCCGAAGATAGGACAACTAGTTTTCCTTTCCTGTCGCAAGTTCCACTTCCACTTCCACAAGCGGAAGTATAAATCAAGGAGGTGCAGGGAGTTGACAAGACGCATGGAAAATTATAAAATGGTGCCTGAAGTTGTTCCAAGCCCTCTCAAACGTTTTGGATCACTACCGGAGTCCTGACAGGTGCTCAAAGAGGCTGAGACAACTTTCTCCAAGCACCAGGAGGATAGAATCGAGACGAAGTAATCTTCTTCCAACTGGTTAGATACCCCAACTTCATCTCAGAGACATGTGAATCAGAAGGAGCGGCAAAAATTCCTCTCATTGAACCAAGGCTCATGGAAATTATCAATGTTTTACTCCGATTGTGCTCAAGTGGGATGAAGTGCAAACATCATCACCAATACATTTATCAAGCGGGAGTGTTTGAGTCAAACAATTAGTGTGCTGGATGTGTCTCTTGGAATGACGCTGTCGGATCGTGATTCGGAACTTTGTACAAGGAGTTACGGATTTTATGGCAATTTACCAGGGATATTTCAAGAGGGAATCTTCTACAGGATTGACAAGTCCACTAATGGTAAATAGATCAAGAGGTTGTGCTCACGACCTGGATGTATACATAACTATGGGGAGATTCCAAGCAAGGTGTGACTGCCTCTTCCACCTAGCCAGCGTTGGTTTCGAGGCTTGACAACATAGCAACTGCCTCGTCCGAGGCAATATTGGAGAGTACAAATCCTACGAGGTTTACGTCAGCCACTGTACAGGCATCACCGACGTTGCATATCTCACACGCAATAATGTGTGGGACTTATTGCATCATCAGCATGAAGTGTGCATGGTCGTCTACATCAGTCGGCACATTATAACAGCTGCCGGGATCTCCGGGACCACTAGGAACGCTACCTGTGTGGCCAAGTGAACTAGCGAGAGCAGCGCTATAAAAGGGGACACTAGTAGATACAGCAACTCAGTATTCCGGAGTACCTCAGTGCCTGCTACTGTCGCTACTGCCACTAAGTCAGCCTTATGACTTTGCACTCAGTTCCAGACCGTGCTGGAGTTCTCCTCCGTCGACCATGTGAGCCTGGCAGCTCTGCCAGCTTGGCTAGGAGGGGCCATGACTTCCTAAAAGCATGTCAACCTGCGTTACACGCCAAGACTCTTGGTAGAAGGCTGGGAGCCTGGGAAGACATTGCACCAAGCTTGGGCTGATTCGGAGATTCGGAGTATTTACGGTGTACAAATGCTGTTGTGAGATTTCTACAATGCGATTTGTGAGATTTCTGTGATAAAACTGCTATACATGAACTTTGTATTTCCCTAGTAAAAATAAAAATTCCCTCCCAAAACAAAATATGGCTTCCGCACTTTGCCTTTGTTTGCACAATTCTGGCCTTGTACATCAAGGTCCTGGCATGAAAGCAAGATCTACTCAGCCATTTCATTGGTCGTAGTATCAGATCACGGGATTTTGTATCATTCTCGTTGTGTTATGAAGTATCCCTATTTATTTCCATTGGTCATCCACTTTTAAATAAATATTTGACATAAATATTCTACTTCTGTGAAGCATGACCACAACATACCATTTCCTATTTAAAACACATGTTTACTCAACGCCCCTCTTCCTCCCATTTCAGGAGCTCGACCAAAATGCGAGACTCACCCTGAAGTGCTTGGAATAGGTGGCAAGGTGAGGTCTACTTCGTAAAGATGTTCACCCTTCAGGTCATGTTTCTTGTGCCATTGTGATTGCGAGAAGAAAGTATACACATCATAAAAACAAGTTCTCCCACCTCCATCATATCCAACGTGGGATGCGTGATAGGATACGATTCTTATTAGCACAACGTAGCATCTCCTCACGCTTCATGGCAGCACACCTATTGGAAAAGTGGCATAATTCTTGCCCATACTTATCGTGACAACTCCAATAACGGAACGGGGCATAGTTCATGTCCCAACTCGAAGCAGGCTCTTCACACTACAGTCGGCAACAACAAAAAGGGAAAACAAGGCAGGGAGAGAGCTCACCACTCTCTCTCCCTACCCTCCTTCACTCACTACTCTATTCTACTGGCTACACCAAACTGGCGAGGTCAATTACCGGCACCAAGGGGGTCCGATCCCTTAGCACCGGCCTGTAAAAGACATCTACAAACGACCAGGTTTAATGTTCTAAGACATTGCAAACACAAGTGTGGAGGCAAAAAAAAGAAGAGTACACAGTCGCTCGACCACAACATATATCCCAGAACTGGCTGATGTGGTGGAGGATGAAGACACGACTGCTGATGATCAAGGATCGAGTGAGATCGGTGGATCTCGCTCGATCCTGGCTTCACTGGATTGAAGGTTTTATATGAAAGATCGGAGAGTTGACAATCATCTAGTGGACCAAGATATTGTCTCCACCGTTGATGGCTCAAGAGTTCGAGCGAAAGCCCCTCTTGAGCATCGAGCGGTGGACCGACGGAGAAAAGAAGATTGTCGTGGATTTGGAAGATCTCGATTGTGTATCGCATCGAGGGCGCTGGGCATCCGCCAACCTCGGTCTGCCGATGACTGGGAGTCATCAAG